>BHFT01003273.1:8817-35472 GCA_004320025.1 Laticauda laticaudata | reverse complement strand
TAAATGATAGCTGTGGGATGGGTAAGGATAGCTGTGGGATGGATAGCTGGTGGGAATGGGTAAGGATAGCTGTGGGTGGGTAAGGAAAGCTGTTGGATAAGGATAGTTGTGGGATAGATAAACCTCCAGCTGCAAGCATAGTGGGACTGCATGGTCCACACTCCCAGCTGCCACACATATGGCCCTTTATTATCAATAACAATTTAATCATTGATCAACCACATTTCAACATAAACAAAACTCTTTATTAATGCCCTATTCATTGTAGGGCCACTCAACATACATGGCACAATCTCATCAGTGTTATGCGACAGGCTGAAGGAGCATCCATTAAGCATCTACCATCCTGTCTTACCACTCCACTGCTCCAGCTGGGGAGTTTGCAACCAGTGTTTCAGGAGGTTGCGCTGCTTTCTCCCTCCACGTGAAGCTCTGTTGGGGCCTTGCACATCACAGTGTCTATCAGGTTCAGTCCTTGCCTCCATTCACCAGGCTCCATGTCCCCATTGGCCTTGTTGACAGTCTACAAGCCTGTTCTGCAACCACTGGGTAGTGGGTGGGCATGAGATTGTTGCAGATTGCAGCAAGCTTCCACGATGCTCCTCACGGTCTGTGGGCAATGCTGCATGGTGGTGAGAAGTAGCCTGGAACCTGTTGGCCAGGATATGCCAGGCATTCTCCACCACCCGTCTTGCCCTGGACAGCCTGTAAGTTGAAGATCCTCTCTTCACGGGTGAGGTATCTGGAAGTGTAGGGCTTCATGAGGTAGGTTCTGAGGGAGAAGGCCATCATCACCTCTTGATGAAGTAGGGCACATCTTGTGTGTCATTGGGTAGGGGTCTGGATCTGGAAACCCATGATGAGGTTGCTTTCCAGCCACCCTTGAGGTCACTGGCATTGTATATTCTGGGCATCTGAAGCTGACCTGTTGCCTGAAAGCATCGATGAAGATGAACTTGTGTTCAGCATCAACCATGGCAAAGAGGATGATGCTGAAGAAGCCCTTGTCGTTGTGATAAGTGGACCCTGAGTTGGGTGGAGCTTTGCAGGCCATGTGCTTCCCATCTATGTCTCCAACGGTGTGGGGAAAGTTCACCCTGATACCAACTGCTCTGCAACTTCCCTCGCAGCCTCTTCAATGGGTGGGACACTGGAGGAGCTCCTCCACGTATTCTTCTCAATGATGGCCTTGCAACCACTTTCTCTGACCACAGTGCTGATGGTGTTGGTTGGTGGCACCTCCAGGCATACTTCATGTTTTCTGTATGTGGGTTCCAGAGGCCAGGTGGCGCAGAGTCAGTGCCACTTTCAGTCCAGTTCCAAGGCTGGGCTGGAAGTTGGTGCTCTGCTTGGTCAACCTGGGTCTGCAGCTGCTCCACAACTTCGTCAAACATGGCTGGTGGCATCCTCAATGAAGTGCTGGGAATGCACGAGGGTGTTAATTCCTCAAGCTCCACCATCAGCTTGTTCATAGAGTCCAAACTCCACTCTTCTCCTGATCCATCTTTGGACCCAGACAGCTCTTGGATGTTCTCCTTCTTCCCTTGCATAGAAAAGGTGAACAGTCTGAAGCGAGGCTTGTTCTGCTGTTGAATGATGGCGGCTACCAAAAGGAGTGTGTGCGATGATGCCATGGTGGAGATCAATGGATGATGTGGAAGAGCAAGAGCAAGGCTGAAGAGCGTCTGCCACACAAGGGCTGCTGGACTGATAGTGAGAATCCAGGTGATTTTCCTCCCCCTTTTAAATAGAAATTTCGTTTTCCGCTAGTGTTTCTTTCCACATACTCATCGGACATGTAACGGATGACAAACGGACTTAGAACGTTTGGTTGCCCATTTGTGTCACGATTGTAGGTCGTACGGCGGTGGAAAGTTCATCCGCTCAACAAAAGTTTTGTACAGCTCAAAACTTTTGGAGCGGATGAAATAGCAGTAGATGGATGTTTTAACGGATAGAGCGTATGAAAGACGTACGCAGTGAGTACACAACGGATGCATCGCGTTTTCCCATTTCCAACGGATGGCAAGCTTTTTTGTCCGTTTTAAATCCTCTTTGCATCCGTTGGTTCAGTGTGACATGGGCTTTATCTAGTTTGGGTTGTGGAATGTCTGCAAAAAAAAAAAAGCTCAGAAAAAAACAAGGAGTCCTCACTTCAACCTTCAGCTGCAAATATTGTCCTTTATCAGATTGGAATCCCATAATCTGTCTGTGGAGATTCTCCATCATCCAGGTCATGGTTGTCCCAAATATACTTTTCAAAAGGCAATTGGACTTTGTTTTTGCTTGAAGATATTTTGCTTCTCATCCAAGAAACTTCTTCACTTCAAAAGCTTATTTGAGAAGTGAAACATTTTCAAGCAAATTTCACTTCAAAAGTTCATATAAGAAGCGAATCATTTTCAAGCAAAAACCAAGAAAGTCCAATTGCCTTTTAAAAAAGGATCTTTGGGAATCCCATGGCCTACATACCAGAAATAAGTCAGGTAGTTGCTGAATTCAGATAAATTTGTGGGGATCAGAAATTCAGAGCTACCTTTTGACTGATGCTTTTAATTTCTTGTCCAGTTCAAGCACCATAGTAAGTATGTTTACACACCAAGGAAAGAACTGAGGAACATATCATTACAGATATAGCTGCTTTTCAGCTCAGGAGCCAGGATGGAATTTAGAAAGCTGGTTCTCCAAGGCACATATGCAGTAGTGGAACAACTTTAAATTTTGGACTTAAGATTCTTATAAGCCTTCAGACAGCCATCTGTGCATTGGAGGAATAATTATATTCCCACAGTAGAAGAATGAATTGCGAAAATGACAGAATTTGTAGAAATGGCAAAACTGACCAAACTGGTCAAAGAACAAACAGCAAAAACAAAGACTGGAAATTTTAATATGGACTTTTTACAAAAAAAGAAGAAATAAACTTGAATTGATGGTTTATGGATCTAAAGATTATGATGAAAATTAAATGAGGGGTTGAGGGGATTTCCCAAAAATGTAAGAGTGGAGAGGGATAATAGGATTGTAACTATGAATGGAAAAAATCATAAGTAATTTGTAATTGCATATTCTAGGGATTACTGGATAAAGACATGGTGCTCTAAACAGCTGCGCCTCACAAGGATACCACAAGGTAGCTCTTCAGTGGGTTTATAATTTTAGCAGACAAGGAAATATTCATCTTGCTTAAACTGTGGTTGGCCCTTTTGAAAGGACACTATGTTCACGTAATTCCTTTTCTAATCACTTTAGGAAAGGACTTTTTTATTGTTTTTCAGCTATTAGAAACTTTTGGATCAACAAGTATTATATAATATTTATGTATTATCCATCACAAGAGGGACATTTCAATTGACTTAAAGCTTGCACATGTACAGAGGTATATTTTAAAAACCCAACAACATGATATAGACTAAGGATCCTCTCACTTTCCTCCATGGCCTCCAGCTTCTTCCTTGTCTCAGATCATTAGCTGCAGCACAAGAGATCATGAACTCAGGCAAGAAAGCAAGAACTTCAATTCAATATGTAAAATTTGCAGCACAGTTATGTGCACATATCTGTGCAAATGGGGCTATAACTTCAGCCAACTTGCCATGGCCAACTCACTGTGAGAAAACTCACTGCAGGACAAGAATTACCCTAATAGCAAAGAAATGGTAGAATGGAATCATTAAAGAAAGGATGCAAAAAGTGAAATGTGAATGACAAAAATTAAACTATTTTTTAAAATTTATTTTAAATAATTACATTGTAATGTAATTATTACATTGTCCTGTGATGAGTTATCCCGTGGCGAGTTGGTTATGGCGAGTTATTCCATGGTGAGTTGAATTTTCCCATTCCATGTGGAACTTCTGTTTGCCCTATGCTTTAAGTGATTATCATGAAATGGGTATTCTTTCAGAATCTCCTTTCCATTTCATTTAGCCTGTGTTTTTCTCTGCTCCCTCATCTTTTTCTCTATTCCTTTTTGGTGCCAAAAGAAATTTAGAAGAAAAAAAATATTCCTATAATATGGGGATAAATATGAGTTTGGGAGGTGGGGAGGGTGATAAATCAGATCTTACTGGACTGTTTTGTTAATAGCTTTCCTTTTCAGTCGGTCAATGTGCCATTGACACGCACCTTAGACGAGCAAACAGCACAAAAGCATTTGGCCTTGAGCCTTTGAGGTGGCCAACAGCAAGGTTGTACTACTGATTATCTCTTTCATTTTGAACAGTTTATATGCTAATTTTGGGAAAGAAGAAGAAGGTTGAGATTTAGGCAAATTAAGATTCCTGGCACACACAGAAATGGAAAAGCAGATTGGAGAAGTTCTATCCTCATTTTTGTACTTTGGGTTTTTGTGAGACTTATGAATTAACTATACGTTATTTTTTTTATTTGTTTTGTTTTCCTGGACAATCTAGTGTTCACGGTTGGGTGTATTCACTGATCCATCTGCCCTTTGAAGCTTTTTGGATTCTAAAACAGCTTGCTGACAATCTACTTGATAAGTAGGTAGAATCAACAATCTGAATGAAAAAGAACAAATGCATGTTTAACTATCTTTTCCATTGGTGACAAGGAGTCTGGAAGCAAAAGCATGATGTGTCTCCTCAAAGCTCAGGACAATCTAACAGCCCAGCTTGTTGGCTTTATCTCCATGCAATTCACTACACCAAAAATGGAGGAAATTTGCCAGGACAGTAAAGGGTGGTGCACAAGATTTACTAAGAAAACACTTTGCTCTGAGTTTCCTAACTATGGCAAGAAATCATATGGCAGCTGAAACAATAATAATATAACTGTTACTGAACTTATGGTTGACATACTTGTTTTTTTTCAGAGTGAGACACTTTGCTAGCTTAGGGTCCACAAGAAAAGGAATACCACAAGCTTTTTTCAGATGTAAAACTGCCTAAAATAATTAATAATCTGGAAAGTATTTTCATGAATAAAATTTGGAGGTAGCAGGGCAGTCAGAGGAATTAGAACAAATGTAGAATGATAATTTTTCCAGGCAGGGTTGTAGAATTAACATCAAAATTCATTTATTTATACCTTTGCTCTAAAATACATCTTTGTTGTAGAATTCAATGTTTTGACTGTTGGAGACTCAATTAATATGTTGAAATCTGCCTTGCAGTTTCTTCTTTTCCACTGGAAAAAAAAAACAAAGAAAAATGTACAATAAAAACATTTCATCCTAAAAAAAATAGACTTTTTCTCTCCCCCCCCCTTGAAGAATTTCCCCTAGCTACATTTGAATCTATAAAAACTTATCTATTTCTTTCTTTATTCATCATCTCATATTCTCTCAGCTGCTTATCCCTCTCAACCTTGAAAAAGGCCCCCTGGGAAGAATTACCACACATTATTTTCCCCCTGGGAAGAATTGCCACACATTATTTTCACTTTTAATAGAAGTGAGGGAAGTCAGAGGTGGTTAATCAGNGTCAGAGGTGGTTAATCAGCAAAAGATAGGATTTCCACACTCATTTCTCAGGCACATCTCAATATAACAGTACTGAAGTCCACTTTTACAAGTTTCACTGAAATTCTCTCTTTCCTTGAAATAAAGTTCAAAAGCAAATTCCCTCTCAGGAAATGCCTAAAAAGCACATACAGGAGACTTTTTCTGCATAGCACTTCCTTCAAACCAGGGAAGGATAGGAAACTTGAGAAGGGGGCAGGAGGTACAAGAAGAGTTGTCTTAAGATGCAGCCAAGTACCACTTTGGTGTAGAGAAAATGTGTGCCATATCAGCCCTCTCTAATTTGATCATTGTCCTTCACAGTATTATAATCCCAAGCTACTACCAGAAACATGTTGTCAGGGTTCCAAGTAACTGACCCAATGCAATAAGAAACTCTGAAGCCTGGAGTTTCCTCAAAGTATGAATTTATTAGGCATGTCATATTGGCACAGCTGGTGAAAACCTGACTTTGAAGGACCTGAGGTTTTCCCTACCCAAATCAAAACCCAAAGTTCTTGCCCCCAGACCACTCTTCTGTCACACACAGTCCAATCAGGTCACAGTCCCAACTCCAATTGACTTCAGTACATGCCTCCCCAGGAGAAAGAATTTTAATTCCCCCCCCCTCCCATTCCCACAGCTTCAACCGGCCTTGCTGTGGCAGCCCTGAAGATGCTTCAATATGGCTTCAAGGCTGACCCATATACCAAAAATGACTTTATTTGGCCAATGGCAAAACCAAGGAGGTGGCTTCATTCTGGCAGTTTAAAGTTTGATCTAGACACAGAAGAAGAAATATTATATGTAGGTATAACCTTGGGAGATAGGGCTAGGGGAAGAAATGGGGCCTAGAGAACCACAAATAAGAGGTGGTATAGCCTTCAGCTACGTAACGGGTAGAGAAAGAAATTCAGAATGGAACCTCCTTAACTTATTGTTTGGTAAAAGAGAAGCAGGAGGGTGGTACTTTCAGATTTGCAAGACTGATATCAACATTCCCAAGTAGTCCAGATAGGAAAAATGACCAGCTGCAGTTAGGAAATCCAAACAGTCAATTTCACTTTCTTTCTATTTGAATTTTGCCAACCTCACTTCTGTCTATCTTATTAATGGAGAAATTGCAATGAATGGTTCTTAACAAAACATTTAATAAATGACCCAGATAAATAGTTTGTCCTTAACAAATGAAATTAGGACTGTTACTTCCACCATGCGAAAGACTTTTACTGTATTATATCTTCCCTTCCCATTGCCCATGTAGATGGCATAAATAAGGAACTTCTCATCTTTACTCCTAGGTCACAAATGGGACATTTAGGTATAGTAAAGGTAAAGGTTTTCCTTGCACGTATGTGCTAATAAGTTCTGGCTCTAGGGGATCGGTGCTCATCTCCGTTATAAAGCCAAAGAGCCAGTGCTGTCCGAAGATGTCTCCATGGTCATGTCGCCAGCATGACTAAATGCCAAAGGTTCATGGAACACTATTACTTCCCACCAAAGTGGTCCCTATTTTTTTTACTTTCATTTTTACATGCTTTCGTTGGCATGCTTATATGCTAGGTTGGTAGAAGCTGGGGCAAGTAATGGGAGCTCATTCCATTATGTGGAGTAGGGATTTGAACTGTCAACCTTTCTGATTGACAAGCTCAGTGTCTTAGTCATTGAGCCACCACATCCCTGTCACATTTAGACATGGTCCCATGATAAAACAGGAAACCAGAAAGTGAGGCATTTTAATCTGGAAACATTCCAAATAGGATTCCTTTGAGGTTTAATGGGATGGTGTGCAGCAATGGAGATTATTGATTACTGGAGAAATAATTATACAGAGGAAGGTATGATTTGGATCCCTCACAATGAAAAGAAGTGTGAAAACCCTGTACTTCACCAGTGAGAATATTTTTTCAGGGTGTGGGAGGTGTGCAGAGGGAAATCAAAAGCAATTTTAATGAATGGAAGCAATTTGGGACCCGTGATGAACATAACTATCTTCTTCCATTCATCAGTGCTTTCATTTAGGAAGTTTAAATGAGCTTAAGATGGTCTGGGCTTAAGATAAATGGAATTTCTTCTGATCCTGAGATGTTCATGGTATTCATGTAGGGATTCTTGGTGCCTGGTAGCAGTAACAGAATCCAGCAAACGAGCTTCCATCCTCCTTTAAATAAACCTTCTATGAGAGATAAACAGGTGGAAATGAACAGATAATATCATAAAATCCCACTTCATCACCATATAATGTCTTCTAAATTGACTGAAGACAGGATCAAGTGCCCTCTGGTTGTTAATTAAAATAATGCCAAGTTTCAATTCTATCCTTTAAATTGTTTCTCTGGCAGTTCTGATTTTCACAGGATGGTTCATAATACAGTATATTCTTCAGCAAAACAGGCAGAGCTGATTCCTTTCAGGTAAGAGCAGAGTCCTTATTTCATGATTTATTTATTTATTTTGTACCCTTGTTAAAATTGCTGCCCAATGTGGCTGTGAGTTGACTAAATTTTACAAGCTGGAAATTGTACAGAAGAGGGCTTTGTTTTTTGGCCCTTCTGTCAATCACTTTCAAGGAATAATGCTGCATTTTAGAAGCAAAGGAATGAAAAAAGAAATACCTTGTGGAGCTACAAACTCTGACAGTTTTTTTGAAAGCAGTAAAAGTTGAAGTGCAGGAAACACAGACTAGGGTGATGCTTAAAGATAATGGCCATTCATAAAACAGTCATTAAGTGTGACAATGATACATGTAAGTTTTTATTTTATTTATCAAATTTAGGTACTCCTACATTTCACTCACAGAGTTTAATGTTGAGAAGTCTTGATTGCTGTTTAATCTCTACAAAATAGTATTAAACCACCTAATTATTTTAAACTTTTAAAGCCTATCCTTAAATTTTTTCTTAAAACTTTCTCTCTCTACTGCTTTTGTCCCCAAAGCACAATTAGTTTGAGGCATTTAGGCATTCTGAGGTTTACCATGATTTGTTTTGCTCAGGACAATGTTTCTCAAGATTATGAGTTAGTCTAAAATATGTCACTTATAACCAGAGTAGGAAGAATGCTAGAAATTCTTGAGTATTATTATTGTTCAACTGCTATTTGTTTGGTTACTGGCTTGTGTTGGAATTAAAGCCGAAGAAGTTTAGTGGGACATCTATAATTTTAATATTGTTTGAGCGGTCTTAATCATGCCTTGCTTGTTGTCAAGATATTTCCTTGGTTTCTCTAAAGAAAATGCTGCTGTTTCTGTGACAACCTTGTATTTCTTGCTAGACTAGGGGCAGTTCCTGCTTGAATGATGCTCTTTTGTAATGTGATCGACAACTCAGGCAATGTATGTCCACAACTTGTTTTCCTACATTTTCCCCCTCTAGCTGTTTGCTTTCTCCTGGACAACATGGCAAGCAAGAACTGTGACTGCTTGTATTCTTGAAACGTGCACCTTTGAATCTTTTCTGAAGATATTTCTAAATTAGAAGATGGAAGCTGCCAATTAGTGATCCCACCATCAAGGACATTGACTCAAAAATAAACCAAAATAAATTTTAAAGAGGTTTTAAATCTTTCCAAGAATGAAGCAGAAAAACAGAAGTGGTTTTTTTTGGGGGGGGAGAAGGGAAGTGACAAGAATGGGATAGGTGGTGAGGGCATTCATATTCCCAAGCTGGATAAGGTAGAGAGCATGGTACGTCATTAAAAAAATCTTCTTTCTCCAAGCCTCAGCTTTAGTAATATCTCTAGTACAGTGTTCTGATCCAGCCTTCACAAGCAATGAGAAACTGCTTAGTAAGGAGCAACACAAACCCTTTTTTATTTAAGTTAGGGCAGGAATGATCTTTGTTCACATTGGATAAACAAAACCAATAGTAGTGAGTCATAAATGAAAGTTGTTTCCCCTTCTAAAAACAGGGCAAGAATAGACCCTGTTCACATCAGCTGAGACAAATTCACTCCCTATTATTTCCCAGTAGGGAGATTCCATTGGCACCTCAATTTTGTCCTGGCAAACCTGGTTCTGGAAAAAGAATCGGATGTGATTGATGTACACTGGAAAATGAACTCCCAAGCCCTACTATTTATTTCCCAGCCAAGGAAGGGCTAGCTAGAGTCTTCGTCTTCTTTTCCCTGAGAGCCGGCTTATTGCTTTCCATTGCTCACCTCTTCTTTCCTCTCTATGAATACTCACATCTGGGATGGGCCCCATCTGTTCCTCACCCACAGTCAGCTCAGGCCCTAAAGACAACTGCCCCTCCACCTGGAGGAGGAGAGAAGGCCCTGGCTCTGCATCTGACACTGATCCTGCTTCCTCATCAGAGCATTCCAAACACTCCAAAGCTGGCCCAAGCTCTCCCTCAACCTCCTCCTCATCTGACTCTGCTGCTAGCTCTGCTGGCAGCTGAAGGGCCACAACAAACAGGAGATCTAGTTGAGTAATTGCAGGCAATAAATAAAATAAAGCCCATGTCACACAGCACCAACGGATGGAAAGAGGATGTGAAACGGAGAGAAACACTTGCCATCCGTTGGTTAACGCAATGCATCCGTTCTGTACTCACTGCATACGTTTTTTTCCATTCTCTCTATCCGATCAGTATCCGTCGACTGAGATTCATCTGCTCAAAAAGTTTTGAGCTGTACAAACTATCCATTGATCCATGATGGGATGATGTACGGATGCTGTAGATATGAGGAAGAGCAAGAGCAATGTTGAAGAGGCTCTTGGATAAAACTATCCCAAGCGCGTCCATTTCTACATTCCTACTACGTCTATATAGGGAACATCCATTATAACGTCCATTTGTCATCCGTACTGCGTCCGCTATATCGCGCTAGCAATCCGCTGTCGCATCCGCTTAAACTCACATCCACTCAAGCAGAAAACGACATAGGGAGGGATAATGAATACGGACGTGGAACGGGACACATGCAGCCGTTAGTAGCACGGACGTAGAAAGGAATGAAAGTGGATGGAGCTCAATATTAAAGCATTAAAACGGAAAAACGTTCATATAGGGGATGTTATCTCGGATATTAGTGATGTCTGCAGGATGTCTTAGAGGTGTCAGAAGGACACTTCAGTGCGAAAAACGATATGTTCTATAACAAGGGGGAGAAATCATTCTGGATCTCACTTTCAGTCCAGCAGCCCTGCTGTGCAGATCGTCTTCAGCATTGCTTCTTGCTCTTGCTCTTCTACAGCATCCAATCATCTCCACCATGGATAGTCGCACACCCCTTTTGGTAGCCACCATCATTCTACAAGAGTGCGAGCTCTCTAGCAGCTCTTTCACCTGTTCTAGCGCAAGGAAAAGAAAAGGGAGCCCCATAGAGTGTTGCGTCCTCAAGATGTGATAGCGAGAAGAGTGGAGTTGGACTCTATGAAAAGCTGATGGTGGAGCTGAGGAATTAACACCCGTCATGTCATTCAGCACTTCATGAGGATGCCACCAGCCATGTTTGACGAAGTTGTGGAGCAGCTGCAGTCCAGGTTGACCAAGCAGAGCACCCAACTTCCAGCCCAGCCTAGGACCTGGACTGAATGTGGCACTGACTCTGCGCCACCTGGCCTCTCCGGACCTGTACAGAAACATGACAGTACGCCGGAGGGTGCCACACACAACACCATCACGCATGTGGTCAGAGAAGTGTGTGCAGGCCATCATTCGAAGAATACGTGGAGGAGCTCCTCCAGTGCCCACATCTGAAGAAGGCTGGAAGGAAAGTTGCAGAGCAGTGGTATCAGAGTGGAACTTTCGCCCACACCGTTGAGCCATAGATGGGAAGCACATGGCCTGCAAAGCTCCACCAACTCAGTGGGTCCACTTATCACAACGACAAGGGCTTCTTCAGCATCCATCCTCTTTCGCATTGGTTCGATGCTGACTACAAGTTCATTCATCGATGCTTTCAGGCAACAGGTCAGCTTTCAGAATGCCCAGTATATCAATGCCAAGTGACCTCAAGGGTGGCGGAAGCTATCGCCTCATTCATAGGGTTCCCGAGATCCAGCCACGCGCGCTAGGCCGCAAACGACACACAAGGAATGTCGCCGCTAACTTAAAGTGGTCATGATGCGCCTTCTCCCTCAGAACCTACCATCAATGAGAGGCAAGCTAGACACATTCCAGATGCACCTCATACAGCCGCGTGCCACCCAAAGCAAGATCTGATCATCTCTACACGGCCGTCACGGGGTAGAACGAGAGGAGAGGGAAGAAGACCTATTCGGCACCTGGCGGGCAACCCTGTTTCCCAAACTTTGAAGACAGCTTTATCCAGGTATTCTCACCAACCATCGGAGGTTGGCACATTCCCTCAGTTATACCGTCGCAGAGAACGATCCGTGAAGCTCACTAGCAAACATGTCTGGTGGCGGGCAGGAGATGCTTCAGGCGCACACAGGCTACAGGCCATGAATAGACAGTGTTGCTCTGCAGAAATCAGGCTGGTGGTGGACACACTTCAACAAGCGTCAATGGCGCTTGGAGGGACCTTTGGAGCCCTGCGTTGAAATGGAGGCGTTCACCAAGTGATTGAACACATACGACAGAATACAATAGCGTGGATGTGCAAGGCCCCAGCAACAGAGCTTTCATGTGAAGGAAGAAGGCAGCGCAACTCTGAAACACTGGTGCAACTCCCCAGCTTGGAGCAGTGGAGTGGCAACGACAGGATGGTGAGAGTGCTAAATGCGATGCTTCCTTCAGCTTGTCTGCGATCACACTGAATGAGTATTGGCATGTATGTTGGGTGGGCTACAATGACAGCAGGGCATTTAATAAAGAGTGTTTGTTTATGTTGAACATGTATGGATCGAATGATTACGTTATTCAATCTGTGATAATAGAGGAGACTATAGGTGTGGCACCTGGAGAGGTCGGAATTTTTCCTTTATATAGATCCCACTAGTGCTTGTCACATGGAGGTTTTATACTGAGTCCCTTATAGCCCTATTACCCCATCTCCCACAGGTATCCAGACTTTGAGAGCAAGCCTGCCCGCAACATTTGTCCCTATTTTCAATAAACTAAGTAACTCGTGCATCTCATACAGCTTTATTATCCAGACCATCTCTCAAGAGTGTAGTACCCTGCCTTATCACACCTTACTATTGCTAATTCTCACTTTTCTGGCTTCATGTCTTCCACAGCGCTATTATCCATATTAACCCAACAGGTAATGACACCTGGCACAATCCATAGTTCCCACACATGCTATCCGTGCCACATGACCATCTCACCAAGCATCGCACAATTCACGCGCTTTAAAACCATTTCAAAAACGCTTCCACCTCTATAGAGCTCTTATTTAACTTCAAGAACTGAGGACAAGTGTGTGTTAGAATGCAAAGATTCACACTCCATTATTCATTAGACTGACAACAAGGCTCGTAAAGACTTAAAACTGACCGCAAGTAAAGCGTCCAAGAAAAATTAAAGCTCAGCAAGTGTAGCAAACCACGCCCTCTCCACGGTGGCACCCCTTTTTTCCTTCTCACGTCACATACCTCGTAGGAGTGTGCCCAATCATCTGAGGGATGAGGTGTCCCAGGGGTCGCTAGTAGGTGGCTGATGACTGGAGTGACTGCGCTCGAGAGCTATCACTCCTGAGGGGTGAATACCCTCCAAACCACACAGGCGGATGGTGTCAGCCTTCAACGACTTTCTGCTCTACATTTCTATTAAGGCTGTTTGCATCTTGTTGAGCTGCATTTACCACAGTACACCTACTATTTCCATGGGAGGAGGAAAAGGGAAAGTCTGGGAAGTGCACGCCCATAGAGAGAGGTATCTGTTCCAATAGTTCCTTTCTGTTGTGCTATTATGGAGGGGTGGGGAAAGCATTATCATAGAGTTACGGTTTCACTATTTCTCTGTCTTACTTTCTTTTCTTCTGCGCAACTGCAACTCCGTTATCAGAATATGCCTTAAGGTCAACGAACAGAGGCTCAACTATTCAACCTTTGAAGATACCCCGACAATGGACCTACATCCGACTATCACAGGCATCAAACTTCTAATTGGAAGTGTCATCTGAACTATTGCAGGAGGGTGGCTAATCAAATATTCCATACAAACAACCATATCATTGTACTAAATGTGAATCTAGAGGCCAACAACCTATATTTTACCTCATAATATCAATTAAGAAAATTGTATATTGGTGCTGCTACTTTATCTGAAGTGCAAAGATATCTATTATTAACAAGCTTAAACAGCTCAGAACATATATATATCCGAGAACTACAACACGCAATTGTTGCCCTTTCTCTAAACCTACAAATTTTGAGGGTCTCACACGAATTATCTTCTCCTGGATTTTAGGGAATGTTAGAGCTCCGCCTGAACAGGATCTATTAACTGAGAGTGCTCCCATTAGCAGCCCACACCCGGAGACGAAGGATCCCTCTCCAAAGTCTATCTCTCTTTGTAGCGGGTTATCCGCCCGAGAACATTCATGTCAATCATTCAAATAGTGACCAAGAGGATCTGGGAGCCATTGGAGGGCAAGATTCCTGTGCTGTGCATCTGAGGACGGGTTTGCCCAGTTTCTTCCACAAATCGCTAAACGCCAGAGCTCAGTTTTGGAAAGGAGTTTGACCTCCCAGGGGTGTGACAACTTTGCAGAGGGTGGTGCTCGCTTGGGCTAGTTGGTTTGGAGTAAATTGATTCCTGCCAAGACAGTGAACCACTCCCCGTGTTCACGTGAGCTACCTGGCGCCCGGCTTGGAAAAGAGGAGGACCATATGGGCAACAGAACAGAAGGGAGGAGAAAAGAGGAAAACCTTGCTGGGGTCTATGATGGCCCAAGGAGACTCCTATAGGAAGCCTCTTTCCATGTGACCACAGAGCCCTTCGCTTAAGCTGACAGGCAAAGGTATGAAGGGGATTTACGCGGGGTTGGAAGTAATGTGCAAACCAGCCCAGAAAGAAGCAAAAGCAACCTCCCCTTCCTCTCTCCCCCATAGACACAAGTCTTAGTTACAAGCAAACGCCAATATACACCCGGATCATTTCAGGGGCGCAAGTTCTCTGGTGGCCTTGAAGTTCACCAGCGGGGTGGTTGTTTATGTGAAATATACCTAGGAGCGATGAGTCGTAGGAGCCTTGTCCTGTAGGTTTCTCCTTAACCCTCCCGGTTAAGAAGTAATTTATATGACAGGGGGGGACTAGCTGATATCGGCATTTTGTGTTGCATAGGTGGCATTTTTCGTCAGGTTGCGTCAAAAGTCTTTGGATGCCCATATTGGAGTGGCATCCAGAATATGGGGAGGATTTTCGCGCCGAGAGAGCATGTCCACAAGAGTGAGGTGTGTTACTTAGGGCTCCCTGGAGGAAGGGGGTATGCCGCGGTGGGCAAGATGTGGATGGGTGGAACATTGCCCATAGGCCATTGGGATGAATTGGCCTGCGTGGGACCTCAGCTGCTTTGATGTGCACCTTATTGATCCAACTTCACACTCGGGGTAGCTCGCCCATTTTTGGCACGGTTTTTAGGGTTATGGAGGGGAGGCCCCGAGTGGTAGACGAGAGCGCAAAGGTCCGCACACTCTTTAAGGAATGACAACCATAAAGAAGACAGAAGGGCATGACAAGGCTATGATCGCAACACTACTATTGTGGAGAAAGCAAGGCTTAAACTGGGCGCGGTCAGAGAATTTGAGACACAGGTTATAGCAGGTTCCACTTGCGGGGTCTTGAACAGGTTGTGCAAAAAACATCGGTGATTCTGAGGCTGGCTTGCTCAACGAATGCCTCTTAGTTAACTAGACACTGTCTTAAAGCAATTGGTAACTTTAAAGTGAGAGGAGTGTGTGACTGCACTTAAGAAGATCCGAACCTCGAGCTTTATGATCAATGAGAACCCCATGATTGCAGATGCTGGTACTTGCCGAGGGCAGAAAGATTCTGTGGTGTAGGGTTAGATTTGATGTGAGATGTCGTTCCTAAGTAACACCAGCGAGGGGAAGGTATATAGTAGGTGGAGATGCAAGCTTACCCCCGCCCCGCCCACGTCTCAAAGAGGCTCCTAAACCCTCAAAAGGGAGGAGTGGCGGCAAGACCAACACTCCGGGTCCGGTTGCCTGCCTTTCGAATGTGGCGCACACATGACATGGTATTGGTATTCCTGATCACAGGCGAGGGCTGTGAATAGGTGCTTATCGAGTCATTATGGTGGAGCCAACATAGGGGTGCCAAGGAAAGGAAAGAAATACTGAAAAAGTTCCCAGCGAAGCCTCGTGAAACAGCACTAAAGTCGACGAATAGACTTGACCAGCAGCATTCGCGCTTCGCCCTGGCTTTTCTTTCTGGTTGCACCTGTAGCTTGCGCATTTTGGTTTTGTTCCTCATGAAGTGAGGAGGAAATCGATACACCCCACTTGGACCCCTGAGTCGAGCTTGGGGTCTGCACGGACTTACCTCGACTTCGGAAGAGGGCGCGAGAGCGTGTGGGCCTGCGTAAAGGATGCCCAAGCGTGGTGCTCCTACTGCGTCTTCGGTGACTGGGGCTCTGAACGGGGGGTGACCTTCCAATGGTCAGGGCGCATACCCGGAAGGGAAATACTTTTCTAGGCCGGCTGTTAGATTCTGGTGCACAAGGGGTGTGGATAATTTCCATAACCATTCTTGGCACAGCAGGGTGAACAATTGTGGGCCATAGCTAAACCCGTTGAATGCACCCCATATGGTCCTTCTATATATTTACCACACTTGATTCCGTATTCGGAGTGGCTAGGACGATTGCCCACCGACAGCCTGACGGTTTTTGTCATCGCCGTATACTGTGGTAGACACAGTGAGAGAGACTGGTCCGCTATCTGCGGCGGCCTGAGAGAAGAGTTCAAGGGCTGCTGCCCTACGGAGCATGATCGAACCCTGCGTTTTAGTTGTTGGTCGCTGGGGATGAGCATTTCAAACCCATTCATTCATCAAAGAACGTCTGTACGGGTTGATTGCCATCTGGCCTCCGAAGTAGATGGAGACTCTCTCTTCCCAGGTTAACTGAGACACAGGGTTCTTTTGCCGGTAGTGAGTTCTAGGCACCAAATGCCATTGACGAGCCCCCGAGAGGGAGGGGCCGAGAAAATCACGCAGCCAGTTCTGGAGTCACCCTTTGAGGCACCCCGGTAAACTCTGAAATAATGTCTGTGCCACATCGGGTGGACTTGCGTAGCCACCCCGTGAAAGAGACTCGAAGCAGAAAAGAGATAAGAGCAACTATAAGCAGGATAATTGGGATTTAAAAGGCAAGGAATTGGTTTACAGTGAGAAGCCTTCGATCACGCTGTCCCCGCTCACTCTTTACGGGCCTTTCTGGGGCCAAGCCACCATCTTGTGCCTATTGAGATTCTCTTCAGACCAGTACGGGTGAAGCTCCCTCCCGAATCTCCTACCTAGCTTTTTTGGTATTGGTCTCTACGTGAACATACACCCGACGTTAATACCTACCGGTTCGCCACAAACACATAAGGTGATTAAACTAAGAGCTATTCCAGAATTGCTTCTCCTTATAGAAAATAGCATTACAATATCTGGAAAACAAAAGGTAGCTTTTCAAATTCGAACTGTCTAGCACATTCCTTAGTTGATCCCTTCGATGATACTCCCTGAGTAGGCGGCCGCCCCGTGTTGTTTTCCTCCCGGGAAAAGTAACAGATGGTTTCCCGAAAACAGCTTGGTGGTGGAATTACAGAAAATTTGAAATCGCTATTTCTGTGCCAAGAATTTTCGTCTGTACTCTCTTTCCTTCGGGCTATTGCCTCTTCCTCACTTCTCTTCTCTGTCTTGGGGTGCCATTGAAGGTTCAGACGATCGCACATTTCGAACAGACGGGTGGTGGAGGCCGTCAGGAGAGGAGGGAGTAGTGGGGTGGTTATCACGGACATTAGCTCTCCTTCAGGATAATCTGAGAGAGCAACATACTATCAAATTCGAAATCACACGCGCAGGCGGAATGAAGTGGAATAACACCGCTCTTTTAACTGCCACGAAGGGCACCATTGCTTCCAATTCAACGTTTCTTCCTTTTGGTTTCCCAAGGGGCCCCAGCTGTATTCATGCATTGATCAATCAAGTGTTACATGAAACATTTACTATAGGGGGGTTTCTGGTTTTACTCATTCGATGATATCCTTATCATCACAACAGACACAACACGAACAGAATACAAGGCAGAAAATAGCCGCGATGACAGCATGTGACCAGCAGGGTTTAGTACCGAGGCAGCACTCGGCACACCGCAGTCTACTACCAAAAAAAAACGGTGTCCGAGCTAAGTATTCTGATATCAAAATTGTGGCACCAAAAGTGTAGGGAAGATTCATTCACAGCCAGTCAAGCAAAGAAAGGAATTGTGTGATGGCCAGAAGCTCTCAGAGAGTTCGCTCAGGCGACTGTCATGTTGAGAGCCCCTTCCATCCAGGGCGCAACATGGGGAGTCGTCAGTTCCCGGAAGGGAAGCGAACGCCACAGGGCAAGGATGTTCTCGACGCAAGGGCTTGGCTGTGGAGGGGGAGGGAAACGCGAGGACGCTGTAGTGGAGTTGGTTCTGGTCCTGCAGGATATAGAGTGAGGTTGAGGGCGGACAGCCCGTGGGCTAGTAGGCATACGTCTGGCGTCCCGACTGGCAAATCTGTGGCACCTCAGTGGCAATTGGTCCAGCTTGAGTGCATCGGAGTGGCAAGGTGGTGTGAGATGAGAACAGGGGGACCTGTGCAGGGGACAACTGGGACCTAGGGTAGGGAGCGGTTCAGGCCAGAGGTTAACCCAGCAGAACCCCACACCGACCGGAGGCAGTTGGGCCAGCAGAAGCCTCCACGCACCAAAAGATCAGCCCGCAGCAGCAGAAGCCCGCCAGCAAAAGGCAAGTCAGGGCCAAGAGGGTTGATGGTTGGCCTGTCCCTCTTTGCAGGGCCTGGCAGCAGATTGCCATTATAGCTTTTCTCTTCCCCTGGTTTGTGCTTGCTGGTTGTGCTGGCTGCTGGCTGGCTGGAGGAGCCTCGTGACTGCCTGTGACCTGCTTGCGAGCTCTTCCCTTTATATATTGGCGGGCTGACGCAATGCAATCCTCCGCCGCCGATTCGAGTGAACGCTCTGCATCCGCTCTGCATTCCGCTAGGTCTTGGGCTGTGTCCGTTCTGTCATATTTTCCCGCTGTTCCTGTCATCTCTGTCGTCCCTGGAACCAATCTCTCTCTGCAATATTCCGCCCTTTTCCTGTATCCGGCCAGTGCTCGCGTAGCCTTGGGTTGTGAGGCCGCGTTGGCCTGCTCGGGGACTGGAAGCCTTTCGGCTCAAAAGGGCTGTGGGCACCCTCCCCCGGAAGCCCTTGGCAGGATTGCCCATCCCATCCCATCTGCTTCCATCCATTAGCTTCCGGTGAGGCATACCGCTTTCCATCCTGGCTACATCCTCCCCCATCCGTTCCTTTTCCATTGTTGTCCGCTCTGCTTAATCAAATTCGTTCGGGGCACTTTTGAGAGTGGATAACAATGGATGGAACATTTTCTTGTCTGCTGTGTCCTTTTTACAAACGTTTTGCATCCATCGGCTAATGTGACAGGCCCTTAAGGAAAGTGATGATAGGATGAATAATATTAGGTCATTTCCAGAAATAATAAGCTATTAAAATAGTAAAATGGCAATATATTAGTATTGTGGATTTTGAAATATATTTAACCAGTGAAGCATTATTTCAATACCACTTTTATCTTTCTCTCATTTATCAGTATAGATGAAGATTTTCTCAGACATTCTAAAAACAAATTAATCATCATCCAGAGGTGATATTCAGCAGGTTCTGACCAGTTATGGACAACCAGTAGCGGAAATTTTGAGTAGTTCAGAGAACCAGCAAATACCACCTCTGACTGGCGCCACCCCATCTATTCTCTGCCTCTCGTGTCTCAGATGATCACTGGGTCTTCTTTTGTAGCCCTGTACAAGAGAATGGACCTGGAAAGCAAGTTAGTGTGGTGAGGAGGGAATGGGATTTTGCAGTAACCCTCCTCCAGGAGTGGGGAGAGAATGGGGATTTTGCAGTATCCTTCCCTTGCCACATCCACCAAGCCATACCCACCAAGCCACATCACGCCCACCAAGCCACACCCACAGAACCAGTTGTAAAAAATTTTGAATCCCACCACTGTCATCATCCATGTGTTTACTGGAGAAGCAAGAACCTGTGTAGAGGTTGCATCCAATAACATTTGGAGAACCTAGATTGGGAAGATGTGATATAGACATTTATTATAGCACGTATCTCTTTTATATTATGTGAACTTAGTGGAAGTTACTTGCATTTGCTATCTCTACATATTATATCATTTTTTAAAACTAGGCAGGCAATTAATGATGAATATTTGAGCTCAGGAATATCAATATGTAGCCCATGATTTCACAATGATACTGCATGTTATTGTAGCCATCAGAATTATGGCATTTTTTTCATACGCTTGCAGATGGCCACCAGAATTTCTAGTAATATCTCCATCTGTCTTTCACCTGAAAGTCAGAGGTAGTATTCAGCAGGTTCTGACCAGTTCTGGAGAACCTGTAGCGGAAATTTTGAGTAGTTTGGAAAGCCGGAAAATACCACCTCTGACTGGAAATTTTACAGTATCCTTCCCATGCCACGCCCACCATGTCCACAGAACAGGTAGTTTAAAAATTTGAATCCCACCACTGCTAAAAGTCCATAATGGTTTCTAAAATTATTTTATTCTGATATACACAACGTTTCAGGCCAGGAAAAAAAAATATGAGTTCAGTTCAGTTCAGTTCTTTCCTCATGTATTTGTCATAAAGCCTCCAGAAGCTCTGAAAAATAATTTTCTAAAATCAATCACTCTCAATATGCTGGAGAATAGATTGATGCACTGCTGACAATTAAATCCATTTCATATAAAATATGGAACACATGAAGTATATGAGAGAAACATTGTGTAGCTATCATTATCACTATATTTCCATCCTGCCTGTCCCCTTTTCTTCTACTTACCTACAATTGCACCTGTTTGCAGCATATCTAGATAGAACCATGTGAGTAAACATCAGCCCAGATATTTCATCCCAAAAAGCCACAGTAATAATACAAATCTAATTGCCTTATTTCTTATTCAGTCATTAATTAATTAAGCCTTGAATAGTTTAACAGATTATGTTTTTCTTTATCACCAACTTTAATTTAACAGCCAAGCTTACTGATCATATTTCTAAGCCAAAAAGATTCATTTTTGTTAAAAGATCCAAGCTATATCTTTTAACAAGAAGTAAGCTGCAAGTTTGAAGGTTCTTAATATATATTAATCAGAAAAGACATGTTCATTCACATTTAGCCAGGGGCAATTAGGCAAATGTCTTCGGCCCTGCAACATCACAGAGAGCTCTATTTATCAGGAGATTGGGAGATTACCAACCTGCTCTGACGTCAGGCAAATTTAGCCAATTGCTTCAAGAAGGCAAGAACAAGTGGTAAAGCCTCCAGGCAGCAACAGAGAAAAACACAATGTGATAAAAGAGTAAGAATGTTCAAAGTGCTCAGAAATAATTTTATTAACAAGTCTTTGGATAAAAAGAAGGACTTGGAACTTACAATAAGTTTTTAAAATATTCATGAAAGTGAAGTTTCTTATCTTCCTCTGTATTGATTGATTTTATGCCATCAGGTCATTTTCAACTCTTAGCAACCACATTGATAGATTTTTCTCCATGATGATCTATCCCTTACCATTTTTTTTTAAAATCTCCCAATGGTGCACTCACCATCAGTGTAACTGAATGTGTCTATCCTGCTGTTGGTCACCCACTTCATTTTCCTTCCACTTGTCCCATCATGAGAGCTTTTTGCAGAGTTAGGTCTTTGCATGATGTGTCAGAAGTAGGATAATTAGAGTTGTGTTATTTGTGCCTCAAGTGAGAACTCTGAGTTGATTTTTTTTTGATGATCCATCAGTTTGTATTCTCAGAACTCTTCTCCAACACCAACATTCAAAGGTGTCTATACTCTTCCTATCCTGTTTCTTCAAATACCAACTTTCAGTTCCATAGAGTATCACAGCAAATACCATGGCTAGCACAATCTTGGTCTTTGAAAGTATAGATACATCATAGCATTTGAATATCTTTCCTGTGCCCTTCATGGCTGCTCCACCAAGTGCAAGTCTATGCCCTATACATACCTTGAATTCTTGTTCCTTCTTTGCTGATCCAAAAAGGCAGAAGTTGTGCACCACTTCAATATCTTCACTGTGAGTTCTAAGGCAGATTGTTCTACCTGTTGTCATAAAGTTGCTCTTCTTTGTACTTAATTTTAGGCCATACATTTTCACTGTGCTGATTTTTAATATTAGTGCTTACTGATCCTTTGCATTTTCAACTATTAGGGCAGTATCATCAGCATAGCACAGGCAACAGCTGTTTTTCCCTCCAATTTTAAAACCACACTCATTTTCTTCCAATCCATCATATATATTCTGCATAAAGTGGAATAAATAAGGGGAGAGAATCAGTGGGGGGATTCAAATAATTTAATAACTGGTTCACCCAGGGTCAGGTTGGCTATTGTGGGAGACATGACCCATCCCCATCCTCTAGCTTTGCTGCACATGCAGGACCAGCCTCCCACAATGTCCAACCTGACCCTGGGTGGAACAGTTGTTAAATTGTCCCCCATCCCCCCACTATCAAAGTAGATCCTGAGTGCTGCGCTGCACTGCAATGGAGAAACAGGCAATGGAGCAGTCAGTCGGCACGAGAGGAGGAGGAGGAGCAGGGAGAAGAAAGAGGGAAAGTGGCCTTCTCCTTCCCCCCCACCGGCTGCTCTGTTGCCCATTTCTCCATTGTAGCTCGGTGCAGCACCCAGGATCCACTTTGGTAGCAGAGTGTAAGTAATTTAACAACCAGTTCACCAGAACCAGTGCAAACTAGCTGAATCCCACCACTGGAGAGAATGTGTCCTTGTTGCATTTCTTTAACAACCTGGAAGCAGTATGATTTGCCAAGTTCTACCTGTATTGTAGTGGTTAGCCATGTTCTATTTGTGCTGCAACTTCCTGAACCATATGTAAGTTTCTGATGAGGACAATGTGATTCCACAAATCAAAGGCTTTTCTATAATCAATGTACTGGATGATCCCAAGCACCCCTTATATATACAACTTTTATCACATATATGTGATATTTTGAAAGTATTTCTGTGCATTTTCTGTATGAAAGTTAAATCATTAATAAATCTCAATTTTAATTGTAAATGCCATATCATGCTGTTCTCTGGGAGAATGAGTGTCATATATTACTACAAGCAGACTTTTCTTGTTAATTAGAATAGTTGTGTTGTTCCATCTTGAAGGATCTGAACCTGTGTTTTTGATCATAAATGACACATGGCTTACATGACTGCCAAAAAATTCACACAAGTTGATTGACTTTAAATATATTTCAGGGCACCAAAGGATTCACAGTATTTATCTTTATGCTTTATTAGAGATTATAATTTATAATTCTATAGGAGTTACAATATATTGTTTTAAACTTTAAGATGAAGCTAGATGCCCTAGCAAATGTATGTAGCATTCTTTTCAGCAAGAATGCCAGTTTGATTTAGCAATGATAAAAACAAAATCACATTAACAAGAATGCTAATTTGGTTCAGCAATAATAGAAACAGAATCACATAAATTTTTAAAAATGGGTTTAAAAGTAGCATTATCAAAAGAACAAATTATTTCAGATCAGGAAAATATCGTTCTAAAAGACTGATGAATAGAAGATCTTCCATTCACAGTTATTTTTGTTAAAAATAACACCACCTTCTGAAATTATATATTTTTATCTGAAGCATTGTATCTTGCTCTTTATATTATATAGGACTGAAAGCTGATGAGAGATTCAAAAGAATTTAAAATGGTGCATTGTCCCATGTAATTCCTGATTTTGGTTGTCAGTTTAAGATACCAGCCTATTTTCTTCCCAACAGTCCCATGGTCAGATTCAATTTTTTTTTACTGCAGGTTCTGTTAGATCGTGGGTGAGAGATAACACGGGAAGCTCTGACTGCTTAACTTCTTTATTGCGTGGTTCAGAACAAAGAATGGAGCCTCGGCAGATCCTTTTACAGCGGAGCCGTTTGCGGCTACAACCAGTGACAGCTCTTTAAATTCCCACCGCTAAAAACCAATCAATGAGAGGTGTATATATAAATATCTAACACCCCTCCCCACCTGGTCCAGTTCACCCAATCCTGTCCCGTCTAATGCAGATAATCCTGTAGGTAGGTGGGGCTCTTATGAGTGCGATCGGACCTGTGCAGCTCAATCATGGGCTGGTCTTTGAGCTGTTTGGATGGACTTATCGCTTCTCCTGCTCCCTCCATTGGAACCTCCTGGAACCTTCTCGTTATGGTGGCCATTTTACCTCCACTAGAGGCCACCCTTTCAATTTCTCTCATGGCTTGTCGCTGCCTGTGTGTGTTTGGTAAGTGTCTGCTATTCCCGTTCAGTGTTTTTGGTGCTATTCTTAGTTGTTGAGGTTGTGTTTTCTTAGTTGTTAGGGCTTGTTCTATGTTATTCCTTGTTTGATTGGGGTCTCCTCCTTCCTCCCTATTATTGTTGGGTCTGCTTGAAGTGTCTCCCCCTTCCTCTCTATTTATGTCTGTGTGTCCCCTTGTCCCTTGGGTTCTTAATTGATCAATGTGTCTTCTCCTTTTCCAGCTACTGCCATCAGTTGTGTCGACCCTGTAAGAACGGGGCCCCATTACCTGGGCCACTATCACTGGTACCATAGTGGTTCCCCTGTGAGGTTTTTAGCATAAACTGGATTGCTCATTTGAAACATCCAGCATTTGCTGAACGAATCTAGTGGTCTGTCTGGATTGTAATTGGGGTATAATATGATTAAGGGTGATCTCAGCTTTTTTCCCATGAGTAATTCAGCAGGGCTTTTGTTTGTTGTTGCACCTGGTGTTATGTGCTGTATACTTAATAACTTATCTATTTTCATTTGTATATCCCCTGGCCTTAGTTTCTGGAGGGTTTCTTTCGTGTACCACACCATGCATTTTGCTTGTCCATTTGTCAACAGGTGTCCTGATGCCGATAGGGCATGCCTTATTCCATTCTGAGATAGGAATCCCTCAACTGGGTGGCTGTGAACTGAGGCCCATTGTCAGATACTATTATGTCCAGAAGACCTTGTGTGGCATATAGTTTCCTTAGATTCCTTATGATGGCTTCTGTTATTGTGGACTGCATGATGCTGACTTCCAGCCATTTAGAATATGTGTCCACTATGATAAAAAATGTGTTTCCCTTTACTAGCCCTGCAAAATCGATATGTACCCTAGACCATGGTCTCCTTGGTGTTTCCCACTCAAGGATGGGTGATGTGGGCGGTGCTGGCCAGTTTGCCTGGCAAACCTGGCAGGTGGATATCCATGCCTGTATTACTTTATCCATCCCTGGCCACCACACATAGCTCCTAGCTAGGGATTTCATTTTAATGATCCCCGGATGCCCTGCATGCAACATTTCCATTATATCTTTCATTGCTTTAATTTTACTGTCCGTGGGGTGGATCCCTTCACTGTCTATCAAAGAGCCCAGGAATTCTACCTTGTCAGTTGCTAGCTGGCATTTTTTCTAGTTTTCTCATTTTTTAGTTTTAGCCCCACCTCTTTGAAATGGCTTAAGACTTCCCTTAAACGTTCTTATAATTGTTCTGTGTCCTCGGCTGATATGAGGACATCATTGAAGTAAGGACCACCCCCTTTATTCCCTGCAATAATTGTTCCATGAGGCTCTGGACTAGCCCTGGAGCAATGCTGACCCCAAATTGTAGGCCTTGATAGTCCTTTAGGATTAGTCTTTGTTTGCTCAGTTGCGCTTTTGTCAGGTTGGGAATTAGACTTTTGATGGTGTCCCACGACACCATCAACGGAAGAGATCCGGAATCCACTTCCATCTGACATTGTTTTCCTTCTATCATGACTTGAACATGAACTTTTTTAGTGGTTGCCGTGCTGGAGTGGCCCACTGTCACGGTCTGGTGTGTTTCGCTCCTCGCTGTGGTTGACTCATTGCTAGGTCAGTTCTGGCTGATGGCTCCGGCAGTTCTCAGGTTGATTTCCTTGGTTCCTTGGAGGTGTGCCTTGTCTTAGCCTTCTGCTGCTTGGCTTGAATGCTCAGTATACCCTCACAATGTGCCCTCTCCACTTGCATCATTGGCAGACAGAATCATGGAAACAGCATTCTGATCAAAGGTGATTTCCCTCCCAACTTGCACACCAAAATTCCTTCTACTTCCCCTCTGGGCTTTTTTGGCATCTTTCCAAACATAGTTGGTTCACTTCCTCATCATCACTCAATCCTGACTTGGACTTGAGGTCCTCATGGTGAATGGCAGCAGTGTACCTTTTGAGGGGTTGTGGTGTCTTATTCATCTTCCTCATCGCAGTGGCAGATTTTTGGGACACTTCTATGGCCATTGCTTCTTTGATGGCCTCCTTTAGTGCTATTTTAGGTTTTATAAGGAGGCAGCTTTGTAGTGTCAGGTCCCTGAGTCCCAGGACTATGTGATCTCTCATTGCCTCATCCATATTCAGGAACTTGCATGCTCCCTCAGGCTCACAACAAAGTCATTGATGCTCTCTCCTTCTTGTGGTCTTTCCAATAGAATTCATGTTTCTTAATTAGTCTGGATACTGGTGGGGTATAATTGACCCTCAGAATTTATTATAAATCAGACTATGACATCATTTTCACATCTCTTGGTGCTGCGAGAGCTTTAGCCATTTTGAAAACAGCGAGGCCACAATGCGTGAGGAAGATGGCTCATTTCCTCTGTTCCATAATGTTCCATAATGTCCATCAGGTCATTGCTTTCCAGGAATATCTGGAATCAGTCGACATAGGATTCCCAGTCCTCGGTCGTTGGGTTGAACAGTGCAGGTAGCATATTATTTCTGGACATGTTGATTTCTTTGTCTGGTTAGTTAGCCACGTGCTTGCGATCCCGCTTCTCTCAGAATCCCAACCTCATCGCCAGTGTTAGATCATGGACGAGAGATAAAGCAGGAGGCTCTGACTGTTTAACTTCTTTACTGCATGGTTCAGAACAAAGAATGGCAGCTGTGGCAGCTCCTTTTACAGCGGAGCTGTTCGTGGCTACAAGTGACAGCTCTTTAAATCCCCCCCCCCCC
>BHFT01003272.1:0-30282 GCA_004320025.1 Laticauda laticaudata | reverse complement strand
AAAAAAAAAAAAATTAACCAAGAAGAAAATTATAACCAGCCACATAAGCAAAGAAATCCAACGGCGACGATCATTCCCAGAGAAAAAATCTTCTAATGCCCCAAATTATACGGCCTCACAAAAATACACAAAGAAGGCATACCTCTCAGACCATAGTCAGCTTTCCATAGGAGCACCATTACAAAACCTAAGCTAAATACTTAGCAAAACAACTACGCCCCATGCTGAAACCACAGCTTCATAATGTTACAAAACTCATACCCCACTTCTTAGAAAATAATCCAAGATCTACACGTAGAACAAGAAGATCTGGCTTGAAGTTCTGACGTGGTTCACTATTTCACTCAAGTCCCGATAAAAGAAACTCTTTGGAATCATCAAAAATAAATTACCAACCAGCTAAAGACCTCATAGAACTAACAGAAACCACTGCCTAACCAACACTATTTCATATACAAAAGGACAAAGATACAAAGCAAATTGAAGGAGCCCCTTATGGGATTCACCACTGTTCAACCCGTCATTGCAAAACTTTGTTCATGGAAGGAATCGAAATTCCAGAGCCCTGGTAATTGCCACCAAAAACCCAAACTATGGCTAAGATTACATGGATGACACATTTTGTGGATTTGGCCCATGGAAAAGAAAACCTAAACAATTTCCTAAAACACCTAAACAAACACACACCCCAAAATCCAAGTTCACCATGGAAACGGAAATAAACAAACAACTACCATTCCTAGATGACTATCACAAAAAGAACAGATTGGCCACACTGGACACACCATATACCAAAAGAAAAACCACACACAACCGCTTTACCTCAACGCCCAATCCCACCAGCCACCCAGCACAGATAATTTCTGTGGCGAAGACACTAATTACCCAGAACCAAACCGCCCTTGGCAGATAAGGACCATATAAAGACTGAACTATGCACCCTGACTGACGTGGGATTAATTACCCGAAGGAAGCTAAACAGCCCACATATATAGTATATATTATATATATGTATATTATATATATATATATATATAATATATATATATATAATATATGTATTATAGTATATGTATATATATAATATATATATATGTGTGTGTGGTGTGGTGTTGTGTGTGTGGTGTTGTGTATGTTTTTTTTAAGCTTTTTATTTTTAACCTTTCACACGAAGCCAAGGCTGCACTTGAAAGCCTCCAACACAGAAACAGAGTGTTGCAGCCAATTCAAAGCCCAAAACAGACAGAAGAAACCAGAAACACCAATCAATCAAACTTCCAAGTCCAGGTGGACACAGACCCCAGGCTCCTAGCCAATCAGAATAGGACCAAGCCTCGAATTTGAAACCAGAAAGCTGTGAGACCCACATCCATTACAGAAAGCCTTGATGATGGCAGATTGAGATTCTGCTGAACGTTGCTACAACTTTAACAGCCCTACTTGTAATGACAATGGGGATTAATTACCCGAAGTAAGCTAAACAGCACCCACCACACACACACACACCCACACAAAACACAACAACCACACACATATATAATATATATATATACATATTAAAAAAACACAACATATATATATATATATTATATATATTATATATATATATAATATATATATATATATATATATATATTATATATATATTATATATATGTGCGTTTAGCTTCCTTCGGTATTATCCCACGTCATTGTAGTTCTGTTAAAGTTGTGCTCATTGTAGTTCTGTTTTAAAGTTGTAGCAACGTTTCAGCAGAATCTCTCATCTGCCATTCATCAGGCTTCTGACGTGCGGATAATACCACCGAAGGAAGCTAAAACAGCAACAAATGTAAGTACCCGCGAGAGCTTAAAAAAAACAAATATATTATATATATAATATACATACATACATACATACATACATACATACTATTTAGTAATCTATATTTATATATATATATATATTATATATATATATATATATATATGTATATATATATATATATCATACATATATACATATTTTATAATAATATATAATATATAATTAAATTAAAAAGTGTTGTTCCACCTTTTGTTGACTTTATAATCTAACGTACTCTATAGATGTACTTTTCATGGTGACACTTGAAAGGAGGAAATGCCGGACATACTTTGTCGAAGAGGAATGATAGGCAATAGGGTTTTTAGGGAGACTGCAGAAAGAGGGAGGGGCAATGTATTTTCCCATAGGACCAGAAAGCAAACAATGTATTTTCCAAAGCACGGATGGAAACTGAACAGAGAGAGAAGCAAACTTAAATGTAAGGAGAAACTTCTTGACAGTTGAGAAACAATTAACAATGGAATTGCTTGCCACCAGATGTTCTGGATGCTCCAAACACTGGAAGTTGTCACAACAAGACTGGAATCCATTTCCTCGAAAAAAAAAAATGGTATTAAGAGTTCCCACCCAAGTTCCTTCTAAGGCTATTTCTGTTATTCTGAAACCTTTCCAGGACTTCTACTCAAATTTGGCACTCTCAGTTTTGCCTGCCTGAGCAGGAGACTCCATAGTCCCTGTCAAATTCTGTTAAAACAAACCTGTTTTTGCTCTGGACTATTGACATGATGAACCCTGTAAAAATACCTGGCCAAAAGAAGAAGGCAATAAAATCACCCTAGATGTAAGGGACAGTGTAAAATAATTAATATATTGATAAATAATGGAACAATGAAAAATATAGCACTGAGTTTCTCATTCCCCCTTCTTCATTTTCTTTCTCTTTCTCTCCTCTCTCTCTTTTTCCCCTTCCTTCTTTCTTTTTTTCTTTCTCTCCTTCTCTTTCTTTCTTGCTCTTTCTTTCTTTCTTTCTTTCTTAATTTTTTCTTTCTTTTTCTTTCTTTCTTCTCTTCTTCTCTTCTCCTTTCTCTTCTTCTTTCTTTCTTTCTTTCTGTTTTCTTTCTTTCTCTTTCTTTTTCTTTTTTCTCTCTTATTTCTTGCTCTCCCTTCTTCTTTCTTTCTTGGTCTTTCTTCCTTTTCTTGCTCTTTCCTTCTTGTCCTCCCTCTTCCTCCTTTCTTCTTCCTTCCTTTTCTTCCTTGACTCCACCACAAACACACACAAAACTTTTCTGGGAAGAACTTATTGGGCAAACTCCAGAGCAGTGAGCGGCGGGACAATGAAGAAAGCAGCAGCCCGAAAATATCCATCCACCCTTCCCTTTCGAAGCACATGGGTGGTGGAAGTGCCTTGAAAGGCAGGGAGAGCTTTCTCTGCTGCACTGGGGCTGAGGGGGTGGTGGGAAGCAGTGGCAGTGGCAGTGGCAGGTGGATGCCCCGAAAGGCAGTGAGAGCTTTCATCTGCTGCACTGGGGACTGGGGGCTGAGGGGGGGGGGGTGGCAGAGGTGGGGGTGCCCCAAAAGGGAGGCCAGGAACTCTTGGGGCTGCTTCCCATAGCCACGCTGCAGCCGCCGCTGGACTGGCCCAAAAAAGACCCGGGGGGTGGAGGAGGCTAGAAAGGCCCTGGGCAGTGGAACGAGGTTCTGGAAGGCCCCGGGAGGTGGGCGAGGGCCTAGCATTGATGCAGGGCTTACTATGTGAGAAGGCCAGGCAGATCAGGGCTGCCTCAGTTGAGGTGTAGGCACCATGTGGGAAGTCAGGTTAGGCAAGCCATGAAGGGTCCAGCATGCCACATAGGAAGGAGGAGTGACTGGGCAAGGCAAGCAGTGAGTGGGAAGCTGCATGAGTTAGCATCAGGTGGGTGGGGCAATTGAGCGACCGGGGATCTGGTTTGGGGCGTGGGCAGCCAGAAGTCACTACCAGTTTCATGACCCATGCCAAATTTCTTTCTATCGGGTCACCAGAACTGGTGCAAACCAGCTGAATACCACCTCTGGTTTAGTTTGGACTGGTTTCAGGTGAACCCCTTGCTCCAAAGATTAGCTGGCAGTGAACTGGTTTGCTGTGATGAGCATGTGGAGCACCTGCCTGCCACTGCTGCTTTCTTGTACTTTATTTTTCATTTTTTTTAGAGCACAGCCAATTTGTGTGGCAAACCCTAACCCCCAGCTATTTTATTCACAGGGACTGCAGTGGAAGATAAGTATTAGAGCTTTTTTTAAAGTGGGGAGTGCACCTGAAGTACATGATCACTGAGACAGTTTGTTTACTGGTGGAATCTCCCACCCCGTGTTAAGTTGTTGCAATAATATTGTCCTTTGGTTATTTCTTTTGATAATTCAGTGTTGTTATAGAAACTTGGTTAGACTCCAAATACCTTAAAACTGATTGGCTGAAAAGGCCATTTTCAGATTGGTTACTTAAGTGCCATTCTGATTGGCCAGCCTGATTGGCGGGAACACTTAAACAATTGTCATTGGCCACCAGCTGCGAGCAAGCCACTTATAAGGAGAGCTGCCGCGGCTTGGGCAAACGTTCCATTACAAAGTTCACTTTATTGTTTGAATTAAAAGTTGTTTGTTGGAAACCGGTCTCATGCACCTTATTTCCAGATGGACACTGGCGACAAAGGTGGGATCGTCCTAGAAGGGTGAGACTGAAGCACGTGGCAAACCAGAACAGAGCAACAGAGATGGCCGGTAAACAATGCACTGCCCACACCGTTCAACCCAGCCGAGGAAGATTGGGAGTCGTACATTGATCACATTTCTGATGCTCTTGGAAAGCAACAGCTACAGAGATAACTGACCAGAGGAAGAGGGCTGTATTCCTCACACCACTAATGGGCCAGCCATTTTTAAAATGGCCGAAGACGTAGCTAAACCGAGAGACATTAAGCAGATGGCATGGCCTGAACTGAACAGAATGCTTTGAGCCATTACATGCTGTGGTCTTTCCAATCTGATAAAAAGGCACGAGTTACAAATGAGAACCAACGGGAAGACGAGAGCATCGGAGACTTCGTTAGGCGCCCTGAAGGACACATCAGAGGAGCCTGTGAGTTCCAGAACATGGACGAGGCCATGAGGGACCGCATGGTCCTCGGATTGAAGGATGCTACACTCCAAAGCAAGCTGCTAAACAGACCGAATATCACAGTGGCCGAGGCCATCACAGAAAGCCACCGCCACTGAAGCAGCCAAGAAATCAGCAGCCACTATGCGACAGATGAACTCAATTCCAGATCGGCGAATCAACCCAGAGAAAAGAAGGCAGAAGGAAACAAAGAAATAGCCCACAGTGACTGCCCACCATGAAGAACTTGACTCCCCGAGTGACACTGATGACGACAATGAAGATATACATAGGCTTCAGTCAGAAAAGAAATGGTGGGAAAAATGAAGAAGCAGGCGAGAATTCCAGTGTGCTGGATGCGGAGGAAATCACCACACTCAGAATGCAGGTTCCTAGATGCCATTTGTAAAGCTTGTGAAAAACGGGGGCACATCACAAGGGTCTGCCGGAAACAAAAAGAGCTATAGTCGGAAAAAGACACGGCAGCAGCCACCACCCCAGAAATGAAGAGACAAGCTGGAAGCAGATGGAGCTGAGAGAGCAGGAACCAGAGAAAGAGCGACAGAGAAGAAAAACACACCAAACAATAACCATCGGAAATGCCAGGGCAGCAAACGCAAAAAAGGGTCTGGATAAATGTAAAAATCAAACAAAAGCCCTGTGAGATGGAAATAGACCCGGATCATACTTGTCAATGGTATCTTGGAACACAATCAGAAGCCTGATACCATACATCAAGCAAAGAGAACTGGAATAACAAAAATTGATACTAAAGGACTACCAGGGAAACCGAATCCCAGTAGTGGGCCTTGGACATTTCGAGTAGAATTTAAAAACCATGCTGAAATACTGCCTCTAACCATCATCGACCGCGATCACCCTAGCCTGCTGGGAATCGAATGGTTCGTGCCCCTGGGAATCGGAGTGACCGGATCAACAGCATCGTTGCGGCCGACTGGAAGAGAGCCTGCTGCAAGAGTTCCGGGATATATCAATGGAACCCTAAGCAAGTACAAGGGGACCCCAATATCATTCAGCCTAGACCAAAGATAGCTCCCATCAGGCTCAAAGCCAGAGGCATTCCCTTTGACTTAAAGCCAAAAATAGATGAACAGCTTTACAAAACATATCACACAAGGGGTGTTAGAGCCAATCGACCATGCCAGGTGGGAAACACCCATCATGACTCCTGTCAAGCCAGATGGGTCTGTGTGCATCTGTGGAGACTATAAGGCAACCCTAAATCATGCACTCCAACAAAGCGCATACCAGTACCAGTAGTGCTACACTTACTGCACTCACTGGGGGGGGGGGATTTTTGCGAACCTTGATCTCGCACAAGCATATCAACAGCTACAGTTGAACCCAAAACCGCAGAGCACAGACTATAGTCATGGCACAGAGGGGCATTCAAGTGCAACCGACTGCAATTTGGCATTAGCATTGCCCCAGGCATTTTCCAAAGCCTCATGGAGCGCCTTCTAAACGGAATCAAAGGAGTCGTCCCCTATTTTGATGATGTATTAGTATCAGCAAAAAATGCACAACAATTAGAAAATAGACTAAAAGAGGTGTTGCGAAGATTCAGAGAAGCAGGGCTTAAAGTCAAGAGAAAAAAATGTAAATTAGCCACCGACCAGGTTGAATTTTTAGGCTACCTGATAGATGAGCAAGGGATACACCCAACTGAAAAGAAAATAAAGGTGATAAAAGACGCACCTAGATCTAAGAACAAAAACTGATTTACAAGCTTTCTTCAGTCTCATAAATTTCTACAATGTCTTCCTGCCCCAAAAAGCGACCGTAGCAGAACCTTTACATCGATTGTTAGATTAAAAAACTATATGGAAATGGGGCCACCGGGAACAAGCAGCATTCCCAAACATCAAGGACTTATTAACTTCTAACACCATTTTGATACAGTACAGCAACACCCTGCCTTTTGGAATCGGCACCATCTTGAGCCACAAACTACCAGACGGCAGAGAGGCAACAATTGTCTTCTATTCCAAAATGCTGTCAAAATCGGAAAGGAACTACAGCCAACTCGACCGAGAAGCCCTCGCAATCATAGCCAGCATCAAAAAGATTCCATGAATACCTATATGGTAGGGCATTTTCAATTATCACTGACCACAAACCCCTGCTAGGGTCCTAGCAGGAAACCAAACCAACCCCAAACATTTCTATCACCAAGAATGATGAGGTGGTCTGAATTCCTCGCTGCATACAACTACACACTCATCCATCGCCCAGGAAAGACCATCACTCATGCGGATGCCTTGAGCTGTTCGCCGCTGCCCAACATGGAAGACGACCCAGCTCCCACCGTCTCCACTCTCCAAATCGAGTCCTGGCCGAATCTGCCACTAACCGTGGCAGACGTCGCTAAAGGCTACCGGGAAAGACCTGCTGACAGCTTGAAACCTGCATTGGGTCGGGTAAGAGGCTGGCCGGATGAAAACAGAGGTGAGAATTTTAAACCTTTTCGCAACTGACAGACTGAAACTGTCTATTGAAAAAAGCTGTATTACTGTGGGGGGACAGGTTGGTAATCCCAGAAAAGTTAAAGGAAGAAGTGTTGTGCATGTTACATAAGGGACACCTGGGCATAGTCAAAATGAAAGCCCTGGCCAGGAGTTACGTCTGTAGCCAGGGCTGACAAGGACATTGAACGATGGGTGGAAACATGCCATGACTGCCAAAAATCAAGGCCTACCCCACCACTGGCACCAGTCATGGAATGGGAAACTCCCAGAGGTCCATGGTCGAGACTGCATATTGACTTTGCTGGCCAACAAAAGGTAACACCTATTTTGTTATCGTGGACGCGTACTCAAACTGGTTAGAGGTTATCCTTATGGTGTCCACTACTACCGAGGCAGTCATAAAACAGTTAAACAGACTTTTTGCCACTCATGGGCTGCCTGATGTAATAGTCTCAGACAATGGGCCCCAGTTTACCGCTTTAGCTTTCAAGCAATACTTGGCCTCACAGGGCATCCGACATGCCCTGACTGTGCCGGTTCATCCGGCTTCAAATGATGGCTGAATGCATGGTTCGTTATACTAAAGAGGCCTAGAAACAATGGACACCGGACGCGCAAGATAAACTTAACAGATTATTAACCATTCAACATATCACCCCTAGCACAACCACTAAACAAAGCCCAGCTGAACTCCTCATGGGTAGGAAATTTCATTCCTACCTTGATAGACTGCACCCCACCTATATCTGGGACAAACCCCCTGACTCCTCCAGTAGATATCACTTTTTTTGAAATCGCGCGATTTTAGTCTATGCTAAAAACCTTACTGGGGACCATTATGGCTTCCAGCCAAAGTTACCCAAATCACAGGGCCCCGGTCATACCGACTTGCACTAGATGATGGCAGAAACATGGAAGCGGCACATTGACCACTTCGCTCTCGCACATTAGAATGCAACACTACACTACCACCGCAAACTCCAATAAACAAGCCAAAAACAACCGGGCGGGGGGGGGACACAAAATAATAAAAAAGGAGAGATGAACCTCCAATAACAAGACAACAATCACTACACAAACCCAAACTAAAAACTCAAATGAAACAAAAAGAGCGCTTTCCCATAGACGACCTACAGAGAAGAAGTCTGGGAGCAGGAGAGCGAGGCGAGGCCTTCCTGGAAGGAGACAGCCAGCCAGCTCGGACCAGCCTGGATGAACCAGGAGGGAGCGGTGGAGCCACCTCAACCAGCCCAAGAAACTCAAGCGGAGCGGCAAGGCTGACTCACCCTTCCAGGAGGTTCCATGGAGAAGATATGGAGAGAAAGTGAACCCGTCCGAACCGCTTGAAGACCACGCTGAGACTGAGCTGCGCAGGTCAAGTAGGACCCGCAGAAGCCCTACCTACACGCACGTTGGACGAACCAAGGGGGGAGGGGTGTTGTGTATAGAACTTGGTAGACTCCAAATACCTTAAACTAATTGGCCGAAAGGCAGTTCTCGATTGGTTACTTAAGCGCCATTCTGATTGGCCCACCTGATGGCTGGGAAACAACTTAAACAACTGTCATTGGCCACAAGCCGCAAGCAAGCCGCTATAAGAAGGGCTGCCGTGGCTTGGGCAAACGTTCCGTTACAAGTCACTTTACTGTTTGAGTAAAGAGTTGTTTGTTGGAACCAGCTCTCGCGCACCTTATTTCCAGACGGAAATAAGTTTAAATTTTCGGGGTTTAAATTTTCATATCTTTGATTGTTGTTTGATTAGTGAGTTGTGCTTCTAAGAGTTCTCTTACATTTTTTGATGCAGCCCATTCTATGAAGGGAATGTTCTATAAATTAAAATGTAAGTTGCAAGAGCTAAAATTTATATCAGGAAAATATTTGAACTTACTTGGTTGCAGAATCAAAAATGACTGGGCTTAAATTATCCTGTTCTGACCTTTTATGAGAAGATCTAGGTTTAAAAGGCTGTAGTACTGGCAAAGGTAGAGAGAAAGAAAAAAGAAGAGCATGTCCAGTAACACGTGGATGGACTCAGTTACAGTGACAATGAATTGTAATAAGTGCACCACTGGGAGATTTGAAAGAACAGGTGGGGGGACAGATGATTATGGAGAAAATCTATCTACGTGGTCAGCAGGAGTCAGAAAATTGACTTGATGGCATATAATCAATCAAAAGTTCCATGAAAACCCCAGTGATGGAATGGGATCGTTTGCTACAAAAATTATTTTCATGTATTCTCTCAGAAATAGATAGACATGCCATTTTCCTTTACTTCAAGTATACAGAAGTTTTCAGTGAACAATAGATATATATGGCTTATCGGACTAAGATTAGAGACAAAGAAGGCTGTCATTGGAAGGGACTCTTGAAATAGAATATAATTGACACCACTCTCTTGATTGTATGAGAAGCAGCAATTGCAAAATTGCTACCATATCATCCCCAGAGTTGTACAAATCTATAGTTTACATATAGAGAGAGATCAAAGCTGGAGCTTCATGAAGGTATACATACATCCAGTCAAAAGCCAGTCCTGTTTCACAATAATAAAAGATCTACTGGTTTTTCAAGATTTAGAGCTCATTGAAATCAAATGTACTGTGTATTCCTAGTTTTAATAAATGTTCATACAATAACTAAAAAAAAAATCAAGCGTCAGTCTAGGTGCAAATTCAATAAATTCAATAAATCACAGACCTTCAAAAGTATTATTCATTTTTAACATATTGGAAAGAATCCTCCATAAAAGGATTCATATTTTTAATTATTTTGTCAACTCAACTTAGGTACTTGATATATATTTTCAAAACCAAGATTTATACATCCTAGTGCTGGAACTGCAAAATAGCTTTTTAAAAAAATGATGTTTGGTTTCTTTTTTAATCTTGAGTTCATTGTCCTGTTGTTTTCTTTAATTGAATAATTATACGGTATTATTCAGCTGTCTTTCACCTAACTAATGAACAAGTCATTTATCTTGTTTAGAAGGTTTCTTGTAGCATCATGCATGCCAGTGGCTTTTGAACCTGATGAATCTTCACCAGGTCAACTAACTCTTGAAAGGTTTGAATGGCTAATTTTATGCTAGTACTTTAATTAGGCCATACCGTAGCAATTGTTGTATTAAAAAATGAATTCCTTACGACTGCTTCAAAATCATCCCACAGTGCAGTCATTTGTGTTAGAAGCCAAAACCTGTATTTTAAATTGTCTACAGCACTTATCATCAGAAAACAAAAAAAGTTCATTTCTTTATCCTTTATGCAATATTCAGTTGAAATTGTCAATAGTGTTATAACTAGGATAGAATTTGAAAACTTTAATATTTTCAATTTGTTGTTTTTATTTATTCATGTATTTATTTTAGTGGATTTATATGGCTGCTGATCTCACATATGTGACTCTGTGTATCTCGCAATATTAAAATTAATTAAAATTCATATTAATTAAAAATTAATAAAAAGAAATACACTATTATAAAGCCAAGAGAATCTGAAAAAAAAAATCCAAAGTCACATTTCAATATTCAACATAGCTAAGTATTCTGACTCAAACCTGATTCCAAGAGAGTAAACGCAACCTTTTACTCTTTCATTCACAAATCCTGTTTCTTCACAGATAAAAGGCTGCTTTTATCTGTGAAAGAGAAAGAGCCTTGGCAAGTTTTTGCAAGGCTGCCAAGGACAACAGATAAAGTTCCTAAACAATAAATCAATGAGTTTCCAAACATTAACTCAGGTATTCTGACATCCACCAGGCTTGAGTATCAAACTTCTTTGCCTTCTGCAAAGAACTGCAGTTTCTCAGCTGGTTTTTATCTTCTCAGGGAGGGCCATTACCTTCCAGCCATCCTCCTGAGTTGCCCGTGCTGCTGCAGCTGCTCTTTCCTTCGAGCAGCCCTGCGTGCTTGCACGCTGGGCACAGGCTCCTTGGGGGCCACTTCATCACTGCTGCCAACCTCCACAATCTCCAAATGCAGCATTCCACTCCCTGATGTCCTGGTCCCATCCCTGCATCACACGCAGGCCCCTCACCTGAGTCCTCGTTCTCCAAGACCTCAGCCATCCGCACCTGCTGCCGGTGAACCAAACACCAACTAACCAGTCCATGTGTTAGGGCCTTATGTAAGGTTAATGGGGAAGAGGCCAATATGACCTTGGAGAGAGAATATTGTAGAAAAAAACATGACAGAAAAAACTGTGCTCATGGTCCAGGAAGAAGCAATTGGAAAGAGATAATTCCACAACTAACCCAGCCATTTAGAGTGCCAGCTAGCTCATATCAATATGTATTGTATTATTGAATATGAACTAGACCAGATTCACCAACCTCCTGGCACATTAGATTTAAACTTCTATACTGGTTGGAATTATGGGAGTTGAAATCAAACACATTGGAAATTACTAGTATATCTATTTAAATACTTTTCATCTAAATGCACTGAGGCTCAGGTGAGATCTATATTAGGGATCCAAAAGACCTGCATGATGGTGTCACATTTCAAAGCCTGGTGTGGGACAAAGAACAAAAGGGATGGCTCTGTGTCAAGATGTCACCAAACGTACAATACCATTTCTTCATTGTGGTTCCCCTAGGTTGCCTATAGAGGTCAGACATCTATGCATTCTTAACACTTCATCTAGAACAGACCTGGCAAAATGGCGGCCCACAGGCCGATGCATCACGTGTAGGCAGCAGCCACTCTGGCTCCACAAAGGCAAAAAAAACATTGTGATAGAACACAATAATTACATGACGTGATCAAGTTTGACACCCATGATCTAGAACAAAAAAGTTTTGAAACAATGAATATATTGTATTCAACCACAAAAGACTTAATAATCATAATGAAGTCTGGACAATTGAGAGATTGAGAAACACCCACCCATTACACATTAAAGAAGCATAAATAGACCTTATGTAATTAATACTTAATTTCACACAAAAATGATGTTGAAACTCATAACCAAAGTTAGGTTAATGGAAAGCAAATTTGCATTTGTTTTATTTTCTCTGATATTTGAATTTCTGTATATCTCAAGTTCCTTTCACCCCATTTGTGGAGAAGTCTACAATTACTAAAAGGGCTTGGGAAAGACCAAGCTGCATGCATTTTTCAAATTATCAATTCTGAGGATGGACAGGATTGTGCTGTACCAGCCTGTATCCACCAGGAAGTAAGGGTTAATTCAGTAGACCCAATATAGGTCAGAACATAAATGGCTTTATATCTCAGATCTTTCAGAGCTAAACAGTAACTGTCCTTTACCAGATAGAAAATTAATGTATATAAATAGCTTGTAGATTGTCATGTGCCATGTGTTATCAGGGTTCTGCTGTTCCTGAATGGGATGATACATTTCATGCTAAACTTCAACATTGATTAAATATCATTCAACCTTCAAAGAAATGTCTTTTTTGCCAGGTTCAATTCAGTTTATAGAAGTGGAGATCTCGTTTACACAATGATTTTTTTTCCAAATTATTCCTTTCAATTTGGCAAGTTCTTAAAAAAATACCTTAAACCAAATTCATACTATTTTCTTTAGAAGAAAGGAAAAGAAGCCATATTTTCAGAGAGCACTTTGAAAGCCATTTATCTCAGATGCACTGGCATTCAACAGCATAATTTGTTATTTCAAGTGACCTATGGAATGTTTCTTTGCTAGGAAAGGATAAAACAAACTTTCTCCACATAATTTATCTTATTCATATTTTTTTTTACATAGTGATTGCTTGGGGGCCTTTTGTACATTATATCCATGCAATAATTGCTATTTTAATCATGGCTACATTGTGTGCATCTAAACATCTTACTTGTCTATTTTTTTTTATTTAATCATGGCTGCATTGTGTGTTTCTGAACATCTTACTGGTCCCCAGTAAAATGTTCAAATGCACGCAATGCAGCCATGGTTAAAATAACAATTGTTGCATGGATATAATATGTGAAAGGCACCCAAGCAACCATTACATATAGTCTAAAATAACAAGAAAGGAATGGACAACAGTTTTCTTCATGCATTCCTCTAAATGCATGAAGATTTGAAACTATGTAGAGCTATATAAGAGCTATTCAAGATTTGAAGCTATGTAGAGTTATGGTTTTCCCAGTTGCAATGTGTGGCTGTGAAAGTTGGACCATAAGGAAGGCTGAGCACCAAAGAATTGAGGCTTTGAACTTTGGTACTGGAGAAGACTTCTGTAAATCCCTTGGAGTGCAAGGCAACCAAACTGGTGAGTCCTAGAGAAGATCAACCCTGACTGCTCTTTAGAAGGCCAGATCCTGAAGGTGAAACTCAAATACTTTGGCCACCTAATGAGAAAGAAGGAGTCACTGGAGAAGAGTATCATGCTGGGAAAGATTGAGGGCAATAGAAGAAGGGGGTGGCAGAGAATGAGTTAGCTGGAAGGAGTCACTGAAGCACTGTGAGCTTAAAGGGACTCTGGAGGATGGTGGAAGACAGGATGGCCTGGAGGATCATTGTCCATGGGGTCGCGATGGGTTGGACAAGACTTTGTGACTAAAAACAACAACAACAACAACAACAACAACAAGAGAACAGGTTCATGTAAGCTGCAACATTTTCAAGTTGAGCAAAGAAATTAGAAAGGGAACTGTATCACATCCATCTCAAAGCAAGTACAGTACCTAAAAAAGTAAGGTCTTGAATAGCACAGAGGCAGGTGGCATTTGAGAAAAATGATTGGGCAATATCGATCACCAACACTGAAGAATGATTTCAGCTTTCAGTATGGCTGGGTTTGAATTACAAAATAAGAGCAAACACCATCTCATTCTTTGCCTTAAGGATCCAGATATCTTAAGCTGGTCTTAAATACATGTTATAGAAAAACAAGGAAAATTCTGCATCTTTGACCCCAATCCTAAAAATACTTTCTTGCACTGGAAGAAAGTACCATGCAATTTACTAGAATATGGTTCCAACCAGGGGTGGGTTTCTACTGCTTCTGTCCACCTCTGTAGAACCGGTAACTCTGAAGAGCAGCAGACATAGAACCAGTTCTATGTCTGCTGATGTTTTTACCTACCCGCCCACCCGGGCTCTTACCTGATCTTTATTTCCTGATTTTTCAACTTCAGCTGCCGAACGAGGCACAGCTGCAATTAAAAAAGCAGAAAAAGAGGGCTGTTTCAAAGGCTGCTTCTCTGCACGCAGCCTGCTGATGATGATTTACAGGCACACGGCTCCCAGCATGCAGGGAAGCTCGTAAATCCTGAACCGGTAGTTAACCCTGTCGTATCCCACCCCTGGTTCCAACGTGTTATGTCTCACACCAATAAAGTTTTACCTCATGTTCTAAGTCAAAGAAAAGGAACCTGTGTTTTGGGACTACATCTCCCAATAAAGTGGCCAATCATAAGAAATTTTGGAAATTGTGGTTTGGCAGAATCTGGGAGCCCAAAGTTCCTATCCCTATTCTAAACTAACCATTGTGAAAAGTTTCTGCTTGACATTAAGAAGAACCATTGATCTTAAGGTGGTGTTGGTTAAAATGAGTTCTGATTTCTTATCAACAACACTGGAGCCAAATATTTGAACAGTGACCCAATCCTGTGTGCTCAACTGTTTTCAGTATATTTTCTTTGATTTCCTTCTTTGCCCCATGTAACTAAATTTCCAGAGGGTAAGCATTGTTACAGCAAATCTTACCAAAACTTCTTCAGCTGAAAATAGCAGGAAAATGTCATGGAAAAGTCACTGTTGATGGATGAACAGGCCTTTCTGGCAAAGCAAATAATAAATAGCATATCCCTCTCATCTTCTCTCATACACACCCAAAGCAGTTTGATATATACGTTGGTAGTACCTCTTGTACAGTTCCTATAAGGCAGTTTTATGACAATAAAAATTGTCATCTCCTAGGCAAAAGCTATTCCAATCCTGAGCATTTAGAAATTATTTGGCTATTGTATAGCTTAATCAATGTGTTTATTGTGTGGAAAGAACTTGCTTAGAGTGTTTAGTGACCATTCAATGTTACAGTGACACTGAAAAATGTGACTTGTGACCATTTTTCACATTTTTCACACAGAATGTGACTTGTGACCATTTTTCACAAACCAATACAGCATACCCATGGTCATATGATCCAAATTCAGATGCTGATAACTGACTCAAATTTATGACTGTTGCAGTATTTTCTTTTGCAACCTTCTGATATGCAAAATCAATAGAGAAGCCAGATGCACTAACAACCATGCAACTAACTTAACAACTGCAGTGATTCACTTAATAACTGTAGCAAGAAAGTTTGTAAAATTGGACAAAATTCACTTAATAAATGTCTCACTTAGCAACAGAAATTTTGGGCTAAATTGTGGTTGTACATCAACTACCAGTATTTTAATGGAACCAAGGCATAGAATGAAAGCTGAATAAACAACATGCCCATGTATCATAATCAGAATTAAGATCATAATGTGTGCTGTTTTTTAAAAGGATTTTTTTTTCAAGGGATGTATCAAGAAAGTGTTTTGTCTCCTGATCTACTGCAGAAAACCAGAGTAAATGGCCTTGAAGAAAATAAGCAAGGCCTATTATATAAGCAAAGAAGGGCTGACACATTCCATAAGTCCTAGGAAACAACATAATATTTGGAAGAGTCTCAGATAGGCTCCTTCCTGATTTGTTCATATTTAAGAGAGAGGGAAAGTAAAGCATAAGATTTACAAGGTTGTAAGATTCTGTTATTATTATATTATATTCAGGTCTTCCAGTAGAGTCTGTTCCTAAACTGGTATATCCTAATATCTGCCATAATTTTTCAACCACCTTGAACTAATTAATATGCTTTTTGTTACTATTTATTTCTTTGTATTTTGTCCAGTATCTTTTATTTAGATGGTAAACTTTGCAGCAAGGAGTAATTTTTGTTTCTATCATTTCTGCCTTTAAAACTGTCAACAGCTATGTTAGCTATGTTTCACACTTTAGCAGGGATAAACTGTTCAACAAACTGTTTCTCCAATCTGCATATCTTTTAACAGTTCCACAGAATAAGGGAGAGGTGGCATGGTGGCTAGCAATTAAGATGCTGGGCTTTCTGGCTGGAAAGTCAGCAGCCCAGGTTCGAGACCCAAGTGCCATATGACCCATTCTCACCCCCAGCTCCCGCCAACCCAGCAATTCAAAAGCATGCAAATATGATTAGATAAATAGGTACTACTTTGATGGGAAGGTTACAGTGCTGTGTGATACCATGCTGGCCACATGACCATGGAAATGTCTTTGGACATCATTGGTTCAATGACCTTGAAACAGAGATGAGCATTACCCTCCATAGTCAGCAATGAGTAGCAGAGTAAAATTCACAGGGACATCTTTACTTTTTTATTAATACAATATAATCATCTTTTAATGAGCTCACAATCCTTTGTGGGGTGGAGTCTGTTCAACTGAATAAAGCTGAGTGTTTACTGGCCGGATGTCCTTCCTGTCACCAATGCGGAGTTATATTCAGCAGATCTAATCTCAACCGTGTAAGAAAGAAATATCTGCTTCTACCTAAGATTGAGTGTTGGCTCAATGACCTTGAAACAGAGATAAACACTACCCTCCATAGTCGACAATGAGTAGCCGAGTAAAATTGATAAGGATGCCTTTACTTTATAATATATACAGTATATACTAAGGAAACTATTGAAATCTTTCAGAAGTTTTAAGATTTTGTCCTCTGCCATTAACTGAATGCGTAATTGAATAAACTGCTGCTGGCAAGCAAGCTATACAGTTCAACTGACAACATCAGAGATTTTATTATGTATTCTTTGTGACATAAATTTTCTTTATGTATTTTTAATCCCAAAGAAATTAGATTTCTTCTTCTGGAGCCTAACAAGTCATCTCTCACTTGCTATATTTTAGCCTAACCTTCCTTTTCCTAAATAGCAAAGACACATTTTTATAACAATGATGTATTGGTGAAAGTCTTCTTCTTCTTAGCTCTCCAGGTAGTATTGTGGAAAATTATTACACGTTCATGAACATCTTAGAAACACTTAAGCAGATACCCCCCCCCAAAAAAAAAATGAATATATAACTTGTCCTCACTTAACTATGGTAATTTGGACTGGCAACTCTGTTCCTAAATGATGCAGTTCTAAAGTGACATCATGTGATTGCACCAATTGTGACAATTCCAGCTGCCACTGTTTTTGGGTCACCTGATTTATGATTCTTGCCAGTTTCCCCATTGATTTTACTTGTCAGAAGCTGGCAATGAAAGCTGCATGTAATGATCATGGTGATTGCTGGACACTATGACCGTCATGATTGTAAGACAGTTGCCAAGTGCCCAAATTGCAATCATGTGACTACAGGGACACCGTGATGGCATTCAATATCTTTTGTATATTCACCTTTAGTTATCCCTAGTAGGAACTATATACACAGATCTCTTGGGTGGAATTGTCTGCACACATATGTCCTGCTACCAAAAGTTATGCATAAATGTATACTGTATATTCATACACAGTCCTATAAGTTCAGCATTGTCTTCAGATTAGAGAGTCCAGATTTTTCCACCACATTAATAAACTTATTATAACTCTTCATAAAGAGAAAGAGAGTAATCATTCTTTGTCTTCTCTGAGATGCAGGCAAGAGGAAGACTGATTGCTTCCAGATTCCTTTAGCATATAGACAAACTAGGTGATAAAACAGGTTTGGCAGGAAAATTCATAAATATAGAGATATCTACATGTTTTTCTTAAAATATATAATTTTGTGCACACCTTTCCCTATCATGATACTTTGAATATGCTTCTCTATTATAAAAATTGTCCTTTGAAGCTGTTTTCAAGGAATGTTATATACAGTTTACCCAGCATGCTTTAAAAAAAAAATAAATCTATTCAGTTTGCAAAACAGAATATAATCAGTATATTACTGCATTTCAATTCATGCAGTAAGATTTAAGAAGGGTGTATTAGATACATTCACAAATAGGAAATTAAACAAATCCATCCCAAATCATATCCACTCTCATTTAAAGACTGAATCCAGATAAATAATCTCATTTTCAGGTCCACCCTCCCTTCTTTCACATTATAGACTGAAGACAGATTTTTTTAAAAGAAATATTTCAGTGAAACATATTTCAAACTGATCACATCTTATGGGGAGGAATATTACACAGTTTATAATTTTTCTCAATTGCAGCTAAATGCTTTAATCCAGTGGTCCCCAGCCTTTTTTGTACTAGGGGCCAGTTTCACCCAGAAACACTTTTTCAAGGACCGGCAAAATCAATTCTTCCCCAATAGTAAAGGGCAAAAACATATTTTTATATATATTTTAATCACGATTANAATCAATTCTTCCCCAATAGTAAAGGGCAAAAACATATTTTTATATATATTTTAATCACGATTATTCATTCTTTGTGTCCCGGCACAAAATGATTCACCGACTGGTACCGGTCTGGGGCCCGATGGTTGGGGACCCCTGCTTTAATCCATATGATGGATCAAATTAGATACAGAGGAGCAGGCAAATTGGGTGATTATCCTGTACAATTCTGGCATAATTTCAGTAAATAAATAATGCGTATTCTCTTATGATATCAGGTCAAGATATATAATGTCAGGAGTTTCAGTTTTCTTAAAATATTAGATGATGATAGAATGAAGCCTTCATCCTGAAGATATCTGCTGGAAAAAAATGACCTTTGATGTTGGCATTCAGATACATAAGTATTGTGAAAACCATACTTTCACAGTTCCATAGTGAATAGAAAAAGAATAAAATCAATTGTGTCAGGACAGGAAAATTGTTGATACCCTGACATTGTTATCTAGACCACTCAACACCTCATGGCCACCACTGAATTAATGGGATTGTCACTAAAAATACCATTTTATATTTATATTTATATAAATACCATTTATATTTCAGAAGTTACCACTTCTGAACTGACAGGGTCCCATCCAGCTTGAATAGCAGATTTGGAAGAAAGCAAGCACCACAGCGTAAGAAAAAGGTTAAGCCAATTCTTATTGCCCACAATTTTAAAATGGAGGTTGAGTTTTCAGGCAGCTTTTTCCATTTTTAAAGCTTTTTGTTTGGTTTATGCTGGTTTATTGATCTTTGGTCTCTGTCAGCACTCAGTACATGCTCTTCTGTCTTACAAATATTGATGTTGGAAAAGAATGAAAACTCAAAATTATTTTGAGATGGTCTATGACTTCTATTCTGTTGAGTTTCTTTTGTTTAGTTTTTGCAAACTCAGTTCTAGGTTTGATTGTTCCTTTTATTCTGCTCTTGCTTCTCAGAAGACCAGAAATCCCATGTTCCTCTGGAAGTTACTTAAGGCTAGGTCACATCGGGTGACGGATGCAAAACGTATGTAAAAAGGACACAGCGGACGAGCAAATTTTCCATCCGTTGTTATCCGCTCTCAAAAGTTGCCCCAAATTTGCGTAAACAGCAGTGGACACAACGCGAAAGAACAGACGTTGGGAGGATTTGTAGCGAGGATGTTAAGCAGACGGCTCAACGGACCCTAGCGGATGGAAGCAGATGGAAGCAAGCATGAACTCCACGCAGGGGATTCTGGGGGAGAACAGCGGAAGTGGAACGCACAGCAGAAGGAGGCGGATGCAGAGCTGGATGCCGAGCTAGATACAGGGATGCATCACGGTACGCCTAGCGGATTGCCTTATGCGAGCAGCCCTAGCGGAGCCTAGCGCGCTGCAAAGCATTCAATGCGCGCGGGAGGATGCATGCATTAGCCCCCGTGGATATTAAAGGGAAGCAAGCTGCAAGGAGTGTCATCATTCAGAGGAAAGCACCTGCTTCCCAGACACATCTTCACCAACAAACCATGGGTGAAGGAAGAGGAAGCCAGTGCCTACTTCCTGCCAGCCCTGGCAAAGAAGGACACCCCCTGGCGCTAACTTCTGAAGTCTGCTGGTGCTGGTGCTTGTCTGGGCTTGACTCAGCGTGGGTCTAGACTTGCTCTCCTTAGTTTCTGGCTGGGTGCAATATCTGCTGTGTCTGCTGTTGTGATTCTGCTGGTGTTGCTGCTTGCCTGCTGCTCTTCTGTGGTTGGGTGTTGTGCTGGTGGTACAGGTGGTGGGTGTTGCGTGGAGGCACATCCTTAGGACCTCAAAGCCCTGTGATTGAGACGCACAGAAGGCCCTGCCAGAGGGAGAAGAGGCATTCGCTGAGAAAAGAGGGGGAGAGGAGAACAGTTACTCCATTGCATGTCAGGAAACATTGGAGGATGAGGTGCTCGAATGGCTGTAGGAGAACGAGTAAAAACCTCATGAGGAAGGGACACAGGCTCATAATCGAGGACACCAAGGCGGAAGGCAGGTGGCTTTGGAGAGAGAAGGCGGAGATCTGGCTACACTTCGATGTCCTCCGGGTGTTGGAAGCCACATGCAACCTGAAGTATGGGAAGCTGCCACTCTGAAGAAATCCCCCTTTGCCAGGCCCCGGTCAAGCTCAACCAACCAGAGACCTATTGTTTGATTGGCCAAAAGTGCAGCTTCTTGCGAGGCGTGAGAATCTGCCACCCGAGGGAGCAGCCCCCTCTGTCAACCCTCTCTTTTCAGGAAGGCCCCCACACGAGAAGCCAGTCCTTTTCTGGGCCAAGAATCAGCTCTCTGTTCAGGCAGGTATCTTTGGAGCGCCCCCATGACGGAGACGCCCCCCGACAAGCTGCACTCCGTGCCGTAAGCACATGGAGGACCCCCTAACTCAGTTGAGCAAGAAGAGGCTTGCTGCCACCAGAGACCAACCCACCCCCCCCCACCAGCTCCAGCCTCCCACCCAGAAAGCCCCAGTCAGAAGGCCCAGGACCAGAGGGACAGAAGCCACACTGTCCTTCTTGGAGCATCAGGACACCATCAAGAGCAGGCGTTAGATCTCCCTCTCTCAGCTCGGGTTACACTTCGACATTACCATCCTCTAACAAAAAGCCCTTTCCTCACCTACATGAACACCAGACCCCCTCATGGGAAATGCCCCGAGCCCCCGAGGTACCAGTGTGATCAAGTGAGAAGATTACAGGACTTCATGAACACCAGCCCTCGCTCAGTGACCCTACGCTGAACCTGCTCTGACCCAGTCCACATCTGCCTCCTCCACCCCAGGTGAGTGTAGACCCTTCCAAAGGCTATCAACAGCCCCTCACCTACTCAGGCGCGACAGCTACCAGGAGGTCCCAGCAGCACAGGCAGCTCTTCCCAGTCCAGGCACAGGGTACATCGCACACCACAGGTGCCACTTGCATGCCACCGATACCATCGATGCCACAGATAACAACAGATTGCCACCGTTGCCACAGATGTGGCACACCAAGCCACAGTATGCCCCACCGATGCCTTCACCTCGCTCACCTGCAGGACCAGACAGCCCCACTACACTCCTCCTTCCTCCCCCCAACAGCGGAAAGACCAGCCTTCAAAACATCTGTCATCGGTCTTGGGATGACATCCATGTTCATGGAGGAGCGGGCTCTCAACATCACAGGACTGAGCCAGCTCTCTGAGAGCTTCCTGCACACATCCTCCCCTGTTTGTCCTCTCAGGCGCCAGGGCACCCCATATGGACACCTCAGACCAGCACTCCAGCCAGAGCCACCTCCACAGACCCCTTGGACCCTTCACCCCTGAGACCATGGGCATGCCTTCAAGAGTGACTGAGGAAGGAGTGCCAGAGGACTGGCGTTGGCTACCTTGTTGGACTTTATCTTTGCTTGGACACTTCTTGCTGTTTCATTTTGCTTTTCTTAATACAAGTCCTACAGGTTTGTTATTATAAAAGGATATCTTTTGCTTTCAACAACCACTTGTTTCAGTTCTTTCAGCTAATATAATTGGTTGGAAACTTTTTTAGAAATGGTTTAAGCCTTTGCATGCTTGTGTGGGATGGGTGTAAGCGGATTAGCAGTGGGGAATGGGCAAGGGATACCTGTGGGAGAGGAATAGCTGTGGGATCGGGTCAATAGCTGTGGGATGCGGTAATAGCATATTGGGATGGGGTAAGGATTAGCAGTGCGATGGCAGGCGATACCTGTGGGGATGGGTAATAGCTGTCTTGTGGAGAATGGGTAATAGCTGTGGATAAGATAAACCCATCCAGTGCAAGCATGAGGGGACTGTTATGGTCACCCTTCAGGTTGCTACACCTATGGCCCTTGTTAAATCACAATTACAATTTTTAATCATTCATTCCACACATTTTTAACATAAACACTAACTCTTTATTAAAATGCCTGTTCCTTATTGTAGGCCAACTCAATATACATGGCACAATCTCATCAGTGTTGATGAGACAGGCATCAAGGAAGGACATCATTAAGCAGTCTATCATCCTGTCTTGCCACTCCACTGTCCAGCTGGGATATCGCCACCAGTGTTTAGGAGGTTGCGCTGCCTTCTTCCCTTCACGTGAAGCTTGTTGCGTGCCTGGCATATCCACAGTGTCTATCAGGTGTTAGTCCTTTGCCTCCATTCACAGGCTTCATGTCCCATTGCCTTGTTTGGCGGTCCATGACGCCTGTTCTGCAAGGAACTGGGGGTAGCGGCGTGGGCGCATTGAGATTTGTGCAGGATGCAGGCAAGCTTTTCCACGATGTTCCCACGGTCTCTGGGCAATGCTGCATGGTTGGCTGAGAAGTACCAGGAACCTGTTGGCCAGTGATGCCAAGGCATTTCATCCAACCACCTTGCCTTGCCCATGGACAGCCTGTTGTGAAGGATCCTCTCTTCACGGGTGAGCATTGGAAGTGTAGGGCTTCATGAGGTAGGTTTGGAGGGAGGAAGGCGTCATCCCACAATTGAAGCTAGGGCACATCTTGTGTGACTCATTGGGCACGGGGGTCTGGATCTGGAAAGCCATGATGAGGTGCGTTCAGCCCCTTCCTTGAGGTCACTGCGTGTTTATACCGTGGCATCTGAAGGCTGACCCGTTTGGCCCTGAAGCATCGATGTACATGAACTTGTAGTCAGCATCAATCCATGGTGAAGAGGATGATGCTGAAGAAGCCCTTGTAGTTGTGATAACGTTTGACCCTGAGTTGGGCTGGAGCTTTGAGGCCAACGATGCTTGCCATTCTATGGCTCCAACGTGTGTGGGGAAGTTCCACTTCTGATACCACTTGCTCTTTGCAACTTTCTTCCAGCCTTCTTCAGTTGGAGGGGCACTGGAGGAGGTATTCTTCGATGAATGACCTCGCACCACTTCTTCTGACCACCAGTGCTGATTGGTGTTGTTGTGGCACCCTCCAGGGCATACGAATGTTACCTGCTATGTCGTCCGGAAGCCAGGTGGCAGCAGTCAGTTGCCACCTGTCAGTCCAGGCGTCCAGGCTGGGGCCGCAGTTGCGTGTTTGCCTGGCTCAAACCTGGGTCTCAGCCGCCCCAAACTTCATCAAACATGGCTGCGTGTGATCCTATGAAGTGCTGGAATTGCACGTAGATGTCTTCGTTTCTCAAGCTCATTCCGTCAGCTTGTCATACCAGTCCATACTCAGCTCTTTCTTGCCGAATCCATCTTCAGACCACCACACTTCTTGGACGCCTCCTTTCCTTTGCGTAGAAACAGGTGAAAGAAGCCTGTAGAGGGGCTTCACACTGTTGTAGAATGTGGCGGCTTACCAAAGAGAGTGTCGATGAATCCAGACGGCAGATGACGGATGCTGCTGGAAAGAAGCAAGAGCAGAGCAAGAGCAAAGAGCAAGAGCAAGGCATGAAGATCGTCTGCATACCAAGGGCTTGCTGGACTGACAATGGATCCAGCGTGATTTCCTCCCCCTTTTTATAGGAAATAAATTCGGTTTTCCACTAGGTGTCCTTTTGCACTCTTTAACATCCTCCAGACATTCCTAAATAATCCGCAGATATGTCCCCTTACGGAACGTTTTTTCCATTTTAATGCTTTATATGCGAGCTGCATCTTGCTTACATCGTCTTCTATGTCCGTGCTACCAATGCTGTGCAGACGTTTCGCGTCCGTTTCGCTTCCTCCCTCTTTCCATTTTCCGCTGGAGCGGATACGAGTTTCGCAGATGCGCAGCGGATGCCGAGCGGAATACAGCGGACATGTAACAGATGTAGAACGTTTTTCCCCGTATGTGGTCGCGGATGTAGAATGGACGCTGCGGAAAGTTCATTCCGCCTCAAAAAGTTTTGTGCAGCTCAAAACTTTTTGAGAGGATGAAATGTCAGTAGACGGATGCTGGACAGATAGAACGTATGAATCATGCACGCAGTGAGTACAGAACAGATGCATCTCGTTAACCAATGGATGGCAAGCGTTTTTGTCCATTTTACATCCTCTTTCCATCCGTTGGTGCAGTGTGACACGGGCTTTAGTTCACATAATTTCACAAGTGTGCTTTGCACCAGAGAGACATGGGTATATTTGTCCAGAAATCCACAAAAAAATTGTAACCACCTCTAAGATTGTTTAAGAAACTTGTAAGCCCAATGATTAATACTGTGGATTAAGTGCTATAAAATAAGATCAAAAACCCTAGGGCTAAATAGCAAGCATTAGAGAAAATAGTCTTCTGCATAGTCAAAATTATCTATAAACAGAACATCACCCATATAGTAACATTCTCATGCTTAGAAAAATGTTTTTATCTGTCCACTCAACTTGATTTCCAAATAATTGTGCTGTATTAGCTTATACGTCTAAGTGACCTGCTTAAAAACTTTATTGATTCAAAGCAATCAATGGCTAAACAGAATTGCATTAGCTAATGGCTACACTAGCCAACTCAAAAGCCCTATTAGTTCAATCTGCTAGTCCACTGACTAAAATGGACTTCTACTAGTGTTGAAAGAAAAATCCAGGTTCAGTTCCAAGCTGGGAGAAAGACACTGGAAATAAAATGGAAGCTGATTGGAAAGAATTCTGTTTATTGATGAGCAGAACCAACACCCACCCGCCCACCCACCCACCCCCACACACAAATACAATGTNTATTGATGAGCAGAACCAACACCCACCCGCCCACCCACCCACCCCCACACACAAATACAATGTGCAGTTCTGGGACAGCTGACAAAAATGGAGTTTTTGGAGAGGAGGGTAGAGTTTTGTACCTTTTTTATTTCTATGGGATGATGAAGGGGTCATGACTGGCTCTATAGGCAAATGCACATCTAGGTGTTTGTCTGAACTAATCTTGTCTTGCTTACTTGCTTATCTGGAGTTTCTGTATGATACAGTGTTTTTGAATGGATTACCAAAGCTCCATTTCAAAAAGGTGGCCTCCTCAGTTTCTGTTTGGAGCAGGGAGACAAGTGCTGGTTTCTGCCTTCCTTCAGATTTTTTCCCATTTCTCCTTTTGGGGAAATATTCTATTCTGCCTTTTAATATATTTCCTTAAAATATTTCATTCACTCGGAGAGTGGATGCTATCTTTCTATACTAGCTTATGGGCAAAATGCCTACTCCAAATTCCCAACAGCTGGAGATAAACATGACAAGGAATAAAGGCTGGAGGCAGGTATTCATGAGAGTAAAACTCTCATAGTCTCAAATCACTTACCCATCAACTGCTTCCATCTGTGCTTATGTTGAAGATCTTCCTGTTTTGCTCTAATCCAGTGTAGTGATCTAAACAGCCTGGATTGACTCTGTATATCATCTCATCTGCCAGAATGAAAATTCTGTCCTTCCTGAACTGATTTTGAAAGCTCTATCTCTGAGTATTATTAAAAATATTCCTGTGTCATTCCTACTTAACCTGACCCACTGTACTGATATTTGCAAAGAAAACCTGTGAGATTTGTGGAGAAGGGTCCCCTGGATTAATTATATCTCCTGCCTGTCCAGAAGAGGGCTAATGTTATCTCCTGAAAATGCAAACCCCCTGATCTATATCTGCTTTGGGGAGGGTGGATGTTTACATGTGGTCTCTTAACCAGTCAGGCAGCATACAAGTTTAATACATTATTATTACTACCAAAACAACCCACAAGCTAATTTTCATCGCAATCTTAGTCATATACTAATAATATTGAGCAAAACACTGACTCCCACTGGTATTTAAACAAAGGCCCCAGCTGTCTTTGAAGGTCACTCCCAAGCCAAAGGTGTCCATTGTGCAAGAACTTGAGTTGGCACCACTTGTTTTGCCCATGTAATATTTTGGGAACTGAATAAGTTACCAGATGGTCTCTGGGCGCAGTTTCAAGATTCTAGTTCTTTAAAGTCCTACATTGGTTAGAAGCTGGATGGCTGCATACCAGGGGTGGTATTAATCAGGTCCTGACCAATTCTGGAGAACCGGTACCAGAAATTTTGAGTAGTTCAGAGAACTGGCAAATATCACCTCTGACTGGCACTACCACCGTCTATCCTCTGCCTCCCAAGTCCCAGCTGATAGGCTGGGTCTTCTTCTGTTGCCCTGCACAGGAGAAAGGAGCTGGAAAGCAGGATAGTAGGTGGGGAGGGAATGGGATTTTGCAATAACTTTCCCCCAGGAGTGAGGAGGGAATGGAAATTTTTCAGTATCCTTCCCCTGCCATGCCCACCAAGCCATGCCCACAGAACTGGTAGTAAAACAGTTTTGAATCCTACCACTGCTGCATACTGTCCAATAAGTTCAGGAAGAAAAGGCTTAAGAGTGAAGGTGTCCCAGGACAATATTGCAGGATCCAATCTGGGACAGTCACCAGGACCAGAGGTTTAGTCTTCCGAGATTTTGGATTCATGCTGGAGCCCAACTTCAGGGCTTCAGCATGAGTCTGAGAGCTCAGAAGATTAAATCTCTGGTTCCAGTGAACCAACCCAAATTGAATCCTGCAAGAAAAGTCTTGCTTTTGGTTCTAATTGATAGGGAGTGTTGCCAGCGAGGATTCTGTGACCATTTTCCTTTGAAGCAACATTCTTCCAGAGACCAAATTGGCACCAATCCTGTTTGAGAAGCCATTGAGATCTGAACATTCTGAGGGATTTGATGAGGCTAACTGGAGGTCCGGATCCTTTCTACAGTAAAATTGTTGTTGGTTGTAATTTACGTGCTTCTGATGCTATTAGATATTCTCCTTTATTTGTTTTGCCTTTGTACCTTTTAATCTCATTACTGTATTCTAAGCCCTCAAACTATGTGCAATAGGAGCAGCATTTAAACTCTGGTAAGCAAATAAATAAATACATAAATAAGTAAATCAATAAGAGAAAACATTTTGAGCAAACCTTTTAAACAGAAGTAATTCTTGCAATCCAGACTTTACCTTCTTTATTTTTAACAGCTGTGGAAACTTAGTGATCTGTAGCACTTTCACAGTTCTCTGATAAATTGTCAAGGATAAGAAAGCAATTTCAGCTTACAGATCCAACAGGAATGTGAAGTGATTTTTAGCATGTATTGCAATCAGGAATAGACTTGCCAATTCTGACCTCATAAGATATTTTCTGGTTTCTTTCTTTGGTTTTATTCTGTTTTTCAAAAGCAGCATTTCAAATGAGACACATGGGATGAAAATATTCTGTACTTCACATTGTACATGCACTTTTCTCAAAGGTGAAATGGCTCAGTTTCTCAGGGTATCCTTTGTATGATCAAGTATTTCTTGGGAACATATAATCTCAGGAAATCTTACAAAATGGCACCCAGTCTCTCTAAAATATTTTTTAGGATATTTTTCTCTTTATTGCCTAAAATATTGGTACTTAAAATTCCTTTTTTCCCTGTATTTTAAAAGCATTGATATTAATGATTTTAATATTGGGTTGTTAATCAGCAATGGAATGGAAATGATAATGGACATAACATTTTCATACTGATTTCATTTGATAGCAATGAATATATAAACTGCCTGACCAGGTAAGTGTAACATTTGAAGCTTTAGGTGTAAAGTATCTGAAGTGACTGAAATATATTGGACCAGGCCATGTTATTGAGCTCAGTAATCAAGTAGGTTTCTCTGTTGCTGTAACCACAAGGAGATATTTCTTTTCTTTTTTACAGTCACATTTCTGCTTCCATTTGACTTGCTCTTTTCAATTTGCACTGAATAGCAGCAGTGTAGGGAAGTTTATTTCGGTTTTATTTATTTATATTATACCTTTTTAAAGTTAATGTCATAAATAACTCAAGACAGCAAACCTACTTAATACTCCTTCCTCCTCTTATTTTCCCCACAACAACCCTGTGAAATGTGTTGGGTTGAAAGAGAGTGACTGGCCCAAAGTCACTCATCTGCTTCTATGTCTAAGATGGGATGAGAACTCATAGTCTCCCAGGTTTTAGCCTAGTGCCAAAATCACTAAACCATAATGAGTTTGTTAGCCTAGAGTTGAGAAGGTACATCCTCAGACAAAAGCCAGTGACAGCAGCCAAACCAACAGGGAGTGAAGAGGGCAACACTGACTGCCCAAACTTGCTGGCCTTGTCATCTTAAGCTAAAATGAACATTTTGGATTAAGAGAGACAGAACTAAGGAGGTATAATAGTTGTGAGAATGTCCTGGAAAGACAGGAGGTGCAGTAGTATCAGTCTAGTCAATAGTCAGAGAGGTATTTTAGATCAAAGAAGCAATGGGGCATGACATATAACTCAGAAGGGACCATCCCTAATTTCTTGGGCTGTAAATGTAAGTGTGGAAGAAAAGTTCTTTCAGACTAGCAAGAGTCTTAGGATAAAGGAATGTTACCACTCATGGTTGGTATTTCTTATCTGGACTACCTTTGAGGACTGACTGGAGGGTCTTTCCATCAAGTTGGAATATGTGATCCAAAGTTGGCTCACTATGCCACTGTTGCCAACAGCACCATGTTATTGAACATAAAGGGCCCTACATGAGCAATTGGCATTGCACCCATCAAAATGTGGGCATCCTCTTTCAAAATTAATAATAGCATGAATAAATAAGTGATTTTTGCACTACAAATCTAATTCATTAAAATATTTAGTAGCTGAGATTCTTCCTTTGGATAGGATTGAAGTTTGATTTTACTCATGTGGAATTGAATTGGCATCCTTCAGTCTCAAGAGACTATGGTATCGTGCTCTGAAAAGAGGTCCTAAAACAGCATCTAGTGTGGCTAAAAAGGCCAATTCAAGAGTGGCAATCCCTTCCATATTGACAGGACAGATACAGTCTGTCTCTTGTCCAGCCCCTGGATTTCGCTGGTTCCGGGAGTTCAGCCTGCCAAACGAATGTCTCTTTGAACTGAAGAAAGCCATGCTGCATCTTTAGTCTCCAAGCTGAATGATCAGAGGTCAAGGTTTCCCAGCTGTTAATGTCCATTCCCTCTTGCAGATATCCTTATATCGCAGCTGTGGTCTCCCTCTAGGGTGCTTTCCCTGCACTAATTCTCCATAGAGGAGATCTTTCAGACAACTTTACTCACGTGAATGGTACAATACAACCCCACTATCCCTACTATCTAGTTTATAGCTTGAGCCCTTTAAGCAAATAAAAAAGTGTTTTGGGAGGATTATTTTTTTTCACTGATTTCTTTTACATTTTGATGATCAATGAATTATGCTTCCATGAAACTATTCTTCTATTGACTTTAAGGATTTACATGCTTATGCATTTAAGTAGCATTATGTTGGCTTAGGTTTACAGAGCACGGTGGAAGCCTTGATGAATTCCAAGCAAGGATGGGGATGCATTTTCAGAAATTTCCTATGATTTTTGGCATATGGCCTTAATCAATATGTTTAATCAAAGATTGTCACACTACATTGATGCACTTGTTTGTGACAAGGGTTAGGTTTCTGAGCTGTTAAAATATGCTTTGTTATCATTTCAACATGCTCCAGGCACATAGGAGGTGGCTTTTATAATTAATATATACATATACATATACATATACATATACATATACATATACATATACATATACATA
>BHFT01003270.1:33731-51038 GCA_004320025.1 Laticauda laticaudata | reverse complement strand
AAAAGAAAAAAAAAAGGGGGGAAAGAAAAAAAAAGCCTTTTCAAATCCCCGCGCCAAAAACGCGCGCTCCGCGGGCTGCGCTTTTACGCACCGGTTCCAGCCGCGCGCTCCCCAAATGCCCCGAGGCTTCTCGTTGCGGGAATCGGACGATTCCGATCACCGGTCGTTTCCCTTTGATTTGATTTGATTTTTTGTCAGAAGCCGCGGGGGAACGGATCCTTTCCTTGCCGAGGGAAGGAGGTGCCGGACGGGTTAAACCGATAGAGGGCCGCCGTTTCCCAGAGAGGACGAGAAACTTGAGCTCCGAGAGGCTTTGGAGAAACCCAGGCCCCTCTTTTTCTGAGGGGAGGAGGGGAGCGAGCCCTGGCGAGCCCCGACTGGATCCGAGTTATTTTCTTTCTTTCTTTCTTTCTTTTTTATTTTTTTTTTTATTCCTTCCCTTTTGCGGGGAGAGGGAGGAGGGTGGATCGAGTGAGAGGAAGAAATGTGCCGGAGGATGCACGGCGTTGGTAAGCCAGCCAGCGAGCGAGCTAGGAGGGCGGGAGGTGTTTGCAACAGAAGGGAACTTCCCCCGCTCGCTTGCAATATATATATATATATATATATATCTCATAAAAGTAGCAGAGGCGGGAGAAACGGATCCGGAGTAAACTGAACCGGGCTGCTTCTTTCCCTCCTCCTTCCCATCCCGCTTCCGAGGCTCCGATCGCGGGGAGCCAAAGGGAGGTTTTGCGCGGCGGCTCTCAGACCCCGCATGGCCTCACCCTCTCTCCCCGCAGGACAATGGCTGAGCCAAGGACAAGGCGGGGAGGCAGGGATCCCCCTTGCACCCCCCGGCCCTACTCCAGCTTTCCTTTCTCTCTCTCTCTCTCTCTCTCTCCTTCTTGTTTCCTTGGCTCTTTCCACCCCCCCCCCCCTTCGCTCCGATTCTCCTGGTAGCCGGAGATCGCCTCGCACTCGGATCGCGCCTGGACCTTTTGTGCGTTGGGAGGGGAGGTGTGACTGTGTGTGTAGAAATCAACTCCCGTAGAAAGGAAAGCGGTCGGATCCTGGTAAGAATTGGATCCGGAACGAAATCGCCTTGCGCCTTCGCTCGATCCGACTTTCTGCCGTTGGAGGTGGAGGAGGGGGGGGGGAGAGAGTGGGAGCAAGAAGCTTGCGGGATCNGGGGGGAGAGAGTGGGAGCAAGAAGCTTGCGGGATCTTTTGCGGGATTTCCCTGGCGGGGTTTGGAAGCTCCGCAATCGGCGCCGAAGGGAGCCCGCGGGGGCCAAGCAAAGCAAAACAAAACGGAGGAAGGCAAGATTTTGTTGTTGTTGTTGTTGTTGTTTTGAGTTTTGGAAAGGTCGGATAAACTCGGGTTAGAGGGGTCCGGATCGACTTTTTATTTATCGCCCCCCTTTCGATCGGACGCGCAACTGGAGAAACGGAGGAGGGAAAAGCCGATTCCGAAGAGTTGCTTTTTTATTTATGATTTCTTTAGTTTTTGACAAGGAAGCTGGTTGTTAGGGATGGCGGAGTTGAGAGACCTTTGTTGTCTGGGATTAAGATTCTTAAGCTCTCGGCGGTGTATTTTTTTTTTTTCAACCAGGGGGAATTTATTGGTTGCTCTGGGTAAACCACCACCCCCTCTTTGGAAATCCCCCGGATCGACTGTCTTGTAGATCGGTGGGTGGATCTTCTCTCTCCCCTTGAATCCTCGCGCACACGAGCACGGAGCCAGAAGATTTATATCCCGCTTCACAGTGTCCTAAAGATGCTTTTTCAAGAGGCACCTGGACTTTCTGGTTTTTCTTTGAAGGCGTTTCACTTCTCATCCACCGATGAGAAACCAAAAAGTCTTCAAAGAAAAACCGGGAAGTCCAGGTGCCTCTGGAAAAAGCACCTTTGGGACACCTGAGAATCTCCATAGACATTTACCGGTGCACAGTTGCTTTTACAGCCCCTCTCGAAGCTGTTTATTGAGTCTGCCCTCCCACACAATCTGGGTCCTCATTTTATCCACTTGACCTGGCAAGGATGGAAGGCTGAATCAACCTTGAGCCGGTTTGGAGGGCTTTCTCAACCAGCAACAACAACAAAAAAAAAAACGAGCAGAATATTTTCACTAGCAGGTTAACCTGTCCAAAGTCTCGCCTACTCAAAGTTAAAGCTCATGTGGATTCATTGGGGCGGATCCTAGAGGAACTCTGGAGTTTTTGCCCCAAAGCAGTGGGCTGTGGTGGGCTGCCATTGTCAACTTGGTGTGCCCCCTCCCCAGCTATGATTTGATCTGGAAGTTGAAATCCTGCCCAGGTTGAACAAAAGGGTACAAGGATGAACAAATCAGTTCTGAGGCGGCTCAGAATCAAATTCTTCCAACAATTTACTAAAACAGTGCCTCAAAGGAGTTGTAAATTGTAAGGATGATGGGCAAATCAGAACTTTAATTTTTCCAACAATTTATGAAAATGCACCTCAAAGGAGTGTAAATAGTAAGGATGGGCAAATCAGCATTTTATTTTTTCTTATAATTTACTAAGACACTTCAAAGGAGTATAAATAGTAAGGATGGGCAAATCAGAATTTTAAATTTTTCCAACAATTTACTAAAATGCACCTCAAAGGGAGTGTAAATAGCGAGGATGGGCAAATCAGTTTTGAAACGGTTCAGAATCCCATTTTTTCCAAGAATTCCTGTTGCATGCAACTCTAAGCTGCTTACTCTCCAGGGATGGTAATTAAAAAATTACTAAATGAGCCACCTGCTTTCTGACGGCAAGGAGAACACATCACAATGGTCTGTCACACACACAACACAAGGGATCGACATTCCTAAACAGGTTTCAGAAGTATTCTGCGGTGGCCTGGTTTTTTTAAAAAATAATTTGCATTTTATGGAAGCAAAAAACAAATCCAAACCAGTGCTTGCAGATGGTTTCCTGAAGGCTTCTTTAAATAGCTCACCTGTGCCTTTTCTCCAACGGTAGAATTCAACTTGTCACCGCAACTGGGACCACAATATGCATTGTTAAGCAAGGAGGTTATGAGTCTGATTTTGTGACTTTTTGGCCATGGTTGTTAAGCAAATTGATGCGGTGTTTAATTGAATCATGCAGTCATTAAGCAAATCCACTTCTCCCATTGATGTTGCTGGTTGGAAGGCGGCTGGGAAGATCTCAAATGGTGATCCACAATGGATACTGCAACCTTTGTAGAAAACATGTTGGTTGCCAAGTGCTTGAATTTTGATCCCGTGACTGGGAGTACTATAAGGGTTGTAAGTTTCAGGACAGACTTAAGTTACATTTTTTTCACCACTGCTGTTGTAATTTTGTTCACTAAATGAATGGTTGTAAGTTGAGGATTATCTAGTGGGCCTTTCTGTTTATTTCTTCAGGCATAATATGCTTGTTTTATTTTCTGATTGCTACTTCCTGATACACAAATATGCTATGTGTTGACATCTCAACTGTTTGTGTGATGGAGATTTAAAGTGGAGGTATTTTGCAAGCCCTAAGGGTGTCCCTACTGTTCTGACCCATGCCCTTTTCCAAAAAATCAAACACAATTCAAAAAGAACAGAAACCTTGTAATGCTTTTACAAAATAATTAGCTGTGATAAGCACAAGCCTTGCCAAACTGTGCGAGACTTGCCAAAAAATAACAGACAAGAAATAATTTGCAAAATAAGAATCTTCAATACAAACTCAGGAAACCGTAATGTCCATGAGGCTGAGTTTCAAAATGTCTTTGCCTTCTGCAAAGAACATTTACTTCACAGCTGGCTTTTATCTTTTGAAGGAGGGGCCATTACCTTGCAGCCTTACTGCTGAGTCACCCGTGCTGTTGTAACTGTTCTTTCCTATGAGCAATCCTACGTGCACTTGGCACAGGCTCCTCGGGAACCTCCTCATCGCTGCTGCCGGCCCCCCCAATCTCTGAAGGCAGCAGTCCACTCCCTGATGGTCCTGGCCCCTCATCTGAATCCTCGCTCTCCTCAGCCGTCCACACCTGCTGCCGGCTAACCACAACACCTACTCTTATTTTGACTCTGGATATTACAGGTAGTCCTCAACTTACAACAGTTCATCTAGTGACCTTTCAAAGTTACAACGGCACTGAAAAAAGCGACTTATAACTTTTTCCCACACTTTCAACCATTGCATCATCCCCAAGGTCATGTGATCAAAATTCAGAGACTAAGCAGCTGGCCTGTTTTTATGATGATCACTGTTTTTCCCAGGGTTGTATGAACACCTTCGGACAGCAAAGTCAACAGGGAAGCCAAATTCATGCAACAGCTGTGTTATTTAGCAACTGCAGTGATTCACTTCACAGCTGGGGCAAGAAAGGTAAAGTGACACAGAGCTCACTTCACAACTGCCATGGCTTAGCCACAGAAATTTTGAGCATAGTTGATGTTGTAAGTCCAGGAATATCTGGTATACATTATTGCTACCCCCTTTATTTATTTGTTTATGTGCATAAGGTAAAGCTTCCACCCTGTTTCCAGGGTGTCCTCCCGGGCCTTGAGTTTGACAACCCTGGTATAGGACAAAGTGTTGGATAGTAGTGAGGAGGTTGGGGAGGAACCTGGGCCAGTCTTGGAGGCTGAGGAAGGCTATGATGAGGGCTCTGCATCAGAGGCAGAGGTGGGGCCAGGGCAGGCTAGCAGTCATCAGCTGCCTTCAGACTCAGATAGGGGAGTTTCTGGAACCAGTTGCCAGCCTGCACATGTGCAGACCTACCAGAAGACAAGAACAATTGAGAAAGCAGGGTTGACTCAGGACTAAGCCCGCACCTTGGAGATGATTGGCCCCTCCCATAGGGCATAAAAGAGGAGCGAACAGGATGTGAGCTTTTGCAGGAAGCAATTAGTTTGTCTGGTCGGTTCAAGCTTTGAAAAGTTCTGTTTGATTCAAGTTTGGCCTTGCTCTGCATTTGGCAATTAGTTCTCTGGCCTCATTCCAAGTGCGACAAGGTGGGTGTTTGTAAACATTCCCCTGAAAGGCTGTTTGTGAAGCCTTGCAGGCTGTGAATGAACGTGGAAATAAAAGAATTTTATTTATTTATTTATTATTATTTATAAACATGGATGCCCCACCGTGGCCTGAAAAGCGGTTGAATCAGGCGATGTTTGGACTGTTGTTTTATAAATCGTGTGGGAGATCTGTGGGGTCCTTGATGCTCTCTGAGCTTGGTGGTTTTTCTTGCAGGTATTTCATGACCAAACTAGGTAACATCGTCAGTGGGTCACCTGTTTGAATTAACAGGTTTCCCCATTGGTGCCTGTCTCTGTCCGTTTGGATCTTTTCCTTAATAGGTGTGCTTATTTGCGTGTGGGGTTTTTCCTCTTAATCCAGGGTTTCCTAGGCCTATGATGGCAAACCTATGGCACGCGTGCCACAGGTGGCACGCAGAGCCATTTATGCCGGCATGTGAGTTGCAAGCAAACTTACCTCACTACACACACGCGTGCCTCGCAACTGATTTTCGGCTGGTTTGAGGCCTTTTTTCGGCCTCCCAAAGGCTTGAGGAAGGCTTCTGCAGGCCGAAAACTAGCCTCATTTCGTCACTTCCTGTTTTTCTGAAAATACCAGAAGTGATGAAACGGAGGTAGTTTTCGGCCTGCAGAAGCCTTCCTCAAGCCTCTGGGAGGCTGAAAAGGGCTCCAAACTGGCCGAAAATCAGCTGTGAGGCGCAGTGCAGGTAAGGGGGTGGGTGGGTGGGGATTGCGCACGCATGCGTAGGAGGTGAGGGAGCGCATTGCCTTTTGGGTGCTGGCGCACAAGCGTGCAAGCACGTGAACAACTTTTGGCACAGCAGCCCCCCCAAAAAGGCTAGCCACCATTGTCCTAGGCTGACTGGAGACTTCTGGGACTTGAAGTCCACTCATCTTACAGTGGCTGAAGTTGGGAAACATTGTTCTAACCCGTGCATTTTCATGTGCTTTTTTTCCAGCTCTGAACTTCATAAGAATGACCAGAAGATGCCAGGTTTCAGCATAAGAGGGCCCCTGCGGGGTGTGTAAACTAGGTAAGCTCCCATTACACATGAGCTGAACACAACTGCAAGGACTGATGCTCTTGCTTATCGTTGAACAGCTTTTTGTGTTTTTAGTGACACGAACCTGAGAAAAGCTCTGCTGGACAAGGTCACAGGCTAGTCAAGATTCAGGGCTGTATGTCATCCAGTGGATGGGTTCCTTTACAGTAACATACTTCCCCTGATTACCCATTAACTGAGATGAAAATAGAGATTAGTATCTCTAAATGCAGATGCTAGGTATCTGTCCGTCAGTCTGTCTGTCTATATCTATCTCTAGCTATCTAGCAATATCTCTCTCTATATATATATCTATATCTCTATCTATGTCTATATCTAAATATCTCTATCTCTATATTTATCTATCTATCTATCTATCTATCTATCTATCTATCTATCTATCTATCTATATGTCTATGTCTATCACTATATATATCTATATATGTCTACCTCTATCTAAATTTTTCTATATCTATATCTGTCCATCTATCTTTATGTCTATCTATCTCTGTGTCTATCATTATATCTGTCTCTGTATCTATATCTACAGTATATCTGTCTATCCCTGAATCTATCTATCTCTATGTCCATATATATTTCTATATCTATCTATCTGTATCTAATCTAATCTAATCTAATCTAATCTAATCTAATCTAATCTATCAATCATCTACAAGTAGTCCTCAACCTACAACAACAGTTTATTTAGTGATTGTTTGAAGTTGCAACAGCGCTGAAAAAAGTCACTTAAGACTGTTTTTCACACTTAAGATCTTTGCAGCCTCCCCATGGTCACATGATTAACATTTGGATTCTTGGCAACTGACTCACATTTATGACCTTTGCACTGTCCCAGGAGTCATGCAATCCCTTTTTGCAACCTTCTGACAAAGTCAACAGGGAAACCAGATTCACTGAACCACCATGTGACTAACTGAACAGCTGCAGTGATTCCTTTAACATGCATGGCAAGAAAGGTCATAAAGTGGGGCAAAACTCACTTAACCCATTTCTCACTCAGCAACATAAATTTTGGACTCCATTGTGGTGATGAGGGCTACCTGTAACTTGCTACAGGTAGGCCTTGGCGTACGACCACAACTGAGCCCAAAATTTCTGCTGCTAAGTGAGACAGCTGTTAAAGTGAGTTTTGACCACTTTACGACTGTCATGCCTCTGTTGGAGTCTGACTCCAAGGGAGAGATTGAGCAGCTGACAGTGAGTCGGAGTGTGGCTCCGATGATTGTGGAGGAAACTGGGGAAGGGCACAGGCTGACTGGGCATTCAGAGGAAGACCCAGGCCCATTCCCTCTTCATCCTAGGGCACGCAGGGAGGAGCAGATAAGGGAGAAATGTGAGTGGCGTGGTCTACAGGTGAGGAAGGGATCCTGATCCCCTTCAAGGGCTGCAGCTGGGAGGACTGGATAAAAGGACAAACTGTGCATGGCGAGACAGTTGTTAACTGAGGTTTGCCCTATTTTTGCGCCTTTTCAGTTGCTAAATGAATTATCGGTGTCATAAATATGTAACTGTCAGTTCGTCAAGTCTCTGAATTTTGATCACATGACCATGGGGAAGCTGCAAGTGTGAAAATTGTTTATATATCATTTTTTTAAATACTTTTGTAATTTCTACATGAACTGTTACAGGTCAAGGACTACCTGTGATGACCCAGGATGTGGCACAAAGGCAACACAGTCAGATAATCAGAGTCCCTTTAATAGCTCCAGCTTTGCCCCCAGTGTCCAGGTACCTTCTGGCTGGAGAAAATCTCCCAGGAACAGCCTTTAACTGCAAGGAATCAAGTCCAAAACATGGTCAACAAAAACTTTAATTTGAAGTCCAATCAAGCCCAACTGAGCTAACTAGTTTAGCAGGACAGGAGCAAGAATTCCAGATTTGAAGGCACCGCAAAACTCCCAGCCAGGAACACAGATAAGCAAAGTCAACACAAGATAATGTCACATTTGCTCCCAGCAGCTGCTACATACAGCCTGCATTTCTTATAAACTTGTTTGGCGAGTGGTGCGGTGGCCTAGAGGTGGAGTTTTCACCTCACAATCAGGAGGCTGAGAGTTCAATCTTAGCTAGAGGCAGATATTTCTCTCTCTGGGCATACTGAGAAAATGTCTGCGGAAAAAAAAACCCTCTGCATTGGCAACAGGAGAGACATCTGGCCAGTAAAAACTCACCTCCATTCAGTTCTGACCCAACCAGGTTCCCAAAGAGCAAACACAAAGGCAGCAGTCCCCATCTTTTAAGGTTTAATAACAAATTCTGTTCCTTTACAGAAAAAGGTTCCACTAATTAGCTCCGACAAGAAAGAGCCTTGCCAAGTTGTTCATCAATGCTGCCAAAAACCCAGAGATAAGAACTAATTTGTAAGATTCTCCAAACACGAATTAAGATGTCCACAAGCTGAGCTTCAGAGCTTCTTTGCTTTCTGCAAAGAATGCTTTTTCAAACCTGGCTTTTATCCTCTTGAGGGAGGGTCCATTAGCTTACAGCCTTACTCCTGAGTTGCCTGTGCTGCTGTAATTGTTCTTTCCTCCGAGTAATCCTTCATACACGCGCACTTGGCACAGGTTCCTCGGGAACCTCCTTGTCACTGCTGCCAGCCCCCACAATCTCTGAAGGCAGCAGCCCACTCCCTGATGGTTCTGGCCCCTCATCTGAACCCTCGCTCTCCTCAGCCATCTGCACCTGCTGCCGGCTCACCAGAACAACCCCGCAAGGGATTATGGGGTCATTAAAAGAGGAGGAGGATTGCTTTCTGTTTGAGGTTTGTCTTCTTAGTCTCAACCGTGGCAGCTTTTAGGATGTATGGACTTCAGTTCCCACAATTCCCCAGCCAGCCTCACTGTGTTGACTTCTTTACCAACTTTTTTCCAACAGGGGTTTGGGGTGGCTAAATTCTTAGGGATTCTTAGTTCCCTCTCCCCTTCTGTTTTTGTTCCCATTCTTCAGGTAAAAGAGTTTTACATCAACCCCTGATCTGATTCGTTTGGAGATTCGGGGTGCCCTTTTAAGACAAAGCTTCCATCCCTCTCAGCCTCGCCTTCTGGAAAAAACAGTCCCGTTGCCAAGTTGTGGCCCTTCATTTCCCGAATCTCTTGCATTTGGAGAGAAAGGGAGGAAGGGAAGGCCATTTGCAAGCCTCTTTCCAGGGATGTCTGCAAAACGGGCCTCGACACCAAGCCTTCAGTTCCAAGGTCCCTCAGAGCAGGGAGTTCCCCGCGGAGCGAAAATGGAAGACGAGGAACCCGAAACGCTGGATCCGGAGGAAAAGTGGAGGGGCAAAGCGATGGCTTCTCGCCGCTCTCGAGAAAAAAACGAGAGGCTGCCCAAAGCGAGGACGGCCCAGCACAAAGCCCATCACAACGCCGCTCGTTCCCCTCGTTCGGGGTGGAGGAGTCTACTGCGCCCCACGGAGTTACAAGACCGGCGGAGATTCTCTCCCTCCGCGGAGGGGCCGGCGGTCACCCGCCTGTGGCCCAGGGGTGGCCGCGCCAACCGGCACCCTGTAGTCCTGAGCGAAGAAAGCTCGGAACCCCAAAACCTCTTGGACGCGGGAGAAATTGGGGAATCGGGGATGGTGAAGGTGAAGGAAGAAATTCTGGGAGACGACTCGGCCAGCATGGAGATGAAACGCCAACGTTTCCGCCAGTTCCGCTACCAGGAGGCCGAAGGCCCCCGTGAAGTCTGCAGCCAGCTCTGGTATCTCTGCCACCGGTGGCTGAAGCCGGAGAGACACACCAAGGAACAGATCCTGGAGCTGCTGATTCTGGAGCAGTTCCTGGCCATCCTGCCCCCAGACATCCAGAGCTGGGTCCGGGAACACGAACCAGAGACCTGCTCTCAGGCGGCTTCCTTGGCTGAGGATTTCCTGCAGATGCAGCGGGAAGTGGAGAGGAAAGAACAGCAAGTAAAAACATGGTTTCGGGAGGAGGGTTGTTTTTGGAGGGAGTGGGGGGGAGATGGAAACCAAGGGGCTTGATAAGAGTCCTTCCGGATCCCCACTCCCCATTAAACCCTGGGTCACAGTCCCCAAAGAGGCTCCTGAAAAGCCCAACTGGCACCAGCCTTGTTTTGTTGTTGCTCCCGACCAAAAGGGATTTATTTATTTAGCAGAGGTGGAGAACAATGGCCGCTTTATGACTTCATGGCTTGTGGACTTCAACTCCCAGAATTCCTGAGGCAGCATGGGGAAACCTGGCCCTTTCAGGACTTTTAAACTTCAACTCCCAGAATTCCTGAGGCAGCATGTGGAAAGATGGCCCCTTTATAACTTTTAAATTTCAAGTCCCAGAATTCCTGAGCCAATATGGGGAACGATGGCCCCTTTATGGCTTGTGGACTTCAACTCCCAGAATTCCTGAGGCAGCATGGGGAAACCTGGCCCCTTCAGGACTTTTAAACTTCAAGTCCCAGAATTCCTGAGCCAATATGGGGAACGATGGCCCCTTTATCGCTTGTGTACTTCAGTTCCCAGAATTCCTGAGGTAGCATGGGAAACCTGGCCCCTTCAGGACTTTTAAACTTCAATTCCCAGAATTCCTGAGCCAATATCAGGAACGATGGCCCCTTTATCGCTTTTGGACTTCAACTCCCAGAATTCCTGAGCCAATATGGGGAATGATGGCCCCTATATGGCTTTTGGACTTCAGCTCCCAGAATTCCTGAGGCAGCATGGGGAATGATGGCCCCTTCATGACTTTTGAACTTCAACTCCCAGGATTCCTGAGCCAGCCATAAAAGGACCCTAGTTCCCCACTCCTGATTTAAGGCAATGTTTCTCAACCTTGGCACCTTTGAGATGCAGGGACTTCAACTCCCAAAATTCCCCAGCTAGCAAATTCAAATGGTTGAAAACTGGTTCATACTTATGACCATTACTGTGTCCCAAGGTTATGTGATCACTTTTTGCAACCTTCTGACAAACAAAATCAATGAGAAAGACTAACTTATCAAGTTCAATGATTCACTTAACAACTGTGGCAAGAAAGGTGATAAAATGGGGCAAAACTCACTTGTTTCACTTAGCAGCAGAAATGTTGGGCTCAATCTTATAACAGATTAACAGAGTTGGAAGGGACCTTGTAGGTCATCTAGTCCAACCCCCTCCCCAGCAGAAGAGCCCACACCATTTTGGAAAGATGGCAGTCCAGTCTTTTCTTGAAAGCCTCCAGTGAGGAAGCTCCCACCACTTCTGAAGGCAAAGCTTTTCATTGGTTGATCTTGGCTGCTTTAAGACGGCTGGACTTCAACTCCCAGAATTCCCCAGCCAACATGAGAGTTGAAATCCATCTGTTCTAAAGCTCCATTGTGGTCATAAGTCAAGGACTACCTGTAACCCATCGATAAAATATTGCTAGAAGGAATGAAAGGAGACAGAGAAGCATCACTGCATATTTTATGCAGGTAATCCTTGACTTAACAACCACAGTTGAGCCCAGGATTTGTGTTGCTTAAGTTAGACATTTGTTCAGTGAATTTTGCCCCATGTTACAAACCTTCTTGCCACAGTTGTTCAGTGAATCATTGAAACTGTTAAATTAATAGTATGGTTGTTACGTGAATCTGGCTTCCCCATTGACTTTTGTTTGTTAGAAGGTCACAAAAGGGTTTCACATGACCCTGGGATATTGCAACCGTCGTAAATAGGAGTCAGTTGCCAAGCATTGTGATGACCCGGAGTGTAATACAAACGTAACAAAATCCAAAATGTAAATAAATGTCCTTTAATGCCTCCAACTTGCCCCCACTATTTAATAATTCTCAGTTGGAGATAAAACTTATTCAAAAATAGTCTTCAAAAGAAAGCAATATAGTCCAAACTTAATGAGCAGATAGAGGTGAAATAAAAAACCAAAACAAACTACAATGAAGGAATTTCCACAATGGACCAGGATAAGTAATTACCAACTTCAAGGAGATAACAAGGCACAGTGTGTTGGAAGGATGCCAGCTAAGATAACTTCAGCCCAAAATAACACGCTTTGCTTCTGGCAACGCTGTATTTTAACCATCTCTCTTATATATTATTCTATCCAGCTGTAACCAATGAGGGGGATCATGGCCGCTTCCTCTCTCATAACCCAAGTTGTTTCCTTCTCAGTTCCTCTCTGCATGTCCTAGGATGCAGAGGGGATGGGCCTGGTTCTTCCTCTGACTGCCCAGCCAGCCTCTGCCCTTCCCCAGCCTCCTCCACAACCTCCGGAGCCACACCTCCACTTCCTGTTGGCTGTTTCTCCTCTCCCTCAGAGTCCAACTCAAACAAGGGCATGACAAGCATTGAAAATTGAATCATGGGGGAATGCTGCATCAGTCACAAGTGTGAAAAAAAGTCCTAAGTTGCTTTTTGTCTGTGCTAATGTAACTTTGAACAGTCACTAAACAAACTTGTAAGTCGAGGACTACCTGTGCAGTAGAACCTCTGGTCACGACTATAATTCGTTCCATAACTTCAGTCACAGACTCGATTTGGTTGTGACTGGAAGTGAGACTGACTATTTACTGACACCTCCCCCCTCCCCCCCAAAAAAAGTGACATGGAAAGTGAAATTGGCCACAGCCATGTTTGATCGTCACCCGATTTTTTTGAATCATGACCCCATTCAAAAAACATTGTGGATTTTTTTGGTCGGCACCAAATGATTTGGTTGTGGTTGGAAACGTTCGTGACCAGAGGTTCTACTGTACTTTTAATCAGAGAACCGGTAGCAGAAATTTTGGGTAGTTCGGAGAACCGGCAAATCCCACCTCTGACTGGCTGCTCCCCCATCTATTCCTTGCCTCCGAAGTCCCAGCTGATCGGCTGGGTCTTCTTTGGTTGCCCCGCACAGGAGAACGGAGCTGGAAAGCAGGTTAGTGGGGTGAGGAGGGAATGGAGATTTTGCATTAACCTTCCCTTGCCATGCTCACCAAGCCATTCCCACAGAACTGGTAGTAAAAAAATTTGCTTGTAACCACTGCTTGTAATCATCCAAATCATGAGTGTCAAAACTCAAGGCCCAGGGGCCGAATCTGGTCTACAGGATGCTTAGATCTGGTCCGCAGGACTGTCCTGGAAATAACGAAGGACTGGCCCGAGGTGCCTCTGCCAGTGAAAATGGAGCTTGTGAGGGTTCTGCACGGACCCCCCGAACTCCATTTTCACTGGAAGAGGGTTGCAGGAGTCCGTTGCAGCCGAGAACGGAGCTCAGGAGCTCGTGTCAGGATTCTGGCAGTTATCCCAATTAAATCACGAGTCTCGAGCCAAACTTCCAAAACTTCAAAAGGATTTATTGGGAGTTAACATGCCGACAATGCCTGGGTGTAGCTGACTCATTGTCACTCTTGATCCTGGATTTTCCTCACCCCCTGGGTGTATCATAATTCATATTCTCCAATGGGACACATCTATAGCCCAGAGTCATCAGTCATGCTCTCCAGTTCGAATTTTGCATGGCAGAAAGTTCAGTCACCTAGTTACTATCTTTGAAAACATTTATGGGATGCACTTTTGGTTTCCAAGCTGCCACACTGCTCTTTCAAAACCCCTTCCCCCCCCCCTCCCTTTCTGTTGGCAACTCTAAAAAGACCATAAAAATATTTTATGAGTTGACAGCCCATTTTCGCTCAGGCCACCACAGGAGCCCCCCAACACAAGGGACTTCATGCTGGTCACACCCACCCTGCCCACCCCTCCGAGGTGAAACGCCAACCCTACTGCGGCCCTCAGTGAAATCATATTTGACATCCCTTTGCTCTAAATGCATGGAGGATAAACAAAGCCAAACTTAAATAGAGGGAATCTTCTAATCCAGTGTTTCTCAACCTTGGCGATTTGTGGACTTCAACTCCCAGAATTCCCCAGTCAGCACAGGATTGATCAGGAGGTGATTTACTGCCAGATTTTCTATCAATTTGGCTTCTCAGGAAGTCGGCTGTGAAATTCACAAAAAAAGTGTGTTGTGGAGATGCTGTGACGATCGTTAAGCCCAAGGACCAATTCTAAACTTTACTTTTTCAATGGCAATATAACTTTGAGTGGTTGCTAAACGGGGCCGTCATTAACTGAGGACAACTAGCATTTCTTCTCCATTGGTGTTGCTGATTTCCCCTTTCTGTCATTTGTGTCTCTTTATTTGGAGGCCTCTGGGACACTTGCTCTTCTGGGATGACGTTTCTTGTGTCAGGATTCCCGCAGTCGCCCTAATTAAATCATGATTCTCGAGCCATTGAAGTTTCCTAAGTAATCTCCGCTGTATGACCGTGACGGGACATACTTCGGTTGAGACCGTATACATTAAATGTGTCCCCTGTGACCCTGTTTCCCCTCTCCCTCCTTGGGCGTGTCATAAATCAGATTCTCCAATTGAGCACGTTCAGGGGCTGGATGTCATCATTCATGTTCTCCAATTAAATATATTTGTGGGCAGAAGCTCTGGTATTTTAGTTAACAATCTTTTAAAGATAGGAGTCGGAATGTATTTTCGCTTTCCCCCCTTTTTTATGGCAACTACTAAAACAGGTATAGGAATGTTTTATGAGTTGACAACTTGACTCTTAAATATCCCTTTATCAATCAATATTTGAGGGGTTGCCACAGAGAGGAGGAAGGGGTCAAGCTATTTTCTAAAGCACCCGATGACCAGATGAGGAACAATGGATGGAAACTGAACAAGGAGAGATTTTACCTGGAAATAAGGAGAAACTTTTTGACAGGGAGAACAATCAACCCATGGAACAGAAGTTGCCCTCGAAAGTTGTGGGAGCGCCATCACTTGAGACTTTCAAGAAGAGATTGGACTGCCATTTNCCATGGAACAGAAGTTGCCCTCGAAAGTTGTGGGAGCGCCATCACTTGAGACTTTCAAGAAGAGATTGGACTGCCATTTGTCAGAAATGGTGTAGGGTCTCCCGCTTAGGCGGGAAGGTTGGGCTAGATGACCTACAAAGTCCCTTCCAACTCTATTAATCTGTATCTGTATCAGTCAGTCAGAACAGAGCTGGAAGGGACCTTAGAGATCTTCTAATCCAACTCCCTTGCTCAAACAGGAGACCCTATCCCCATGGTGGTGAACCTATGGCACGCATGCCGCAAATGGCATGCAGAGCCATCTCTGCCGGTAGCCGTCGCCCCAGATCAGGTTGACTGCGCGCGTGCCTCCTGCCAGCCTGCGGGGACAGGGATCACGGGGGAGGCATGCATACGCAGAGGTGCAGGGCGCAGGGGGGGGTTGCGCAGGGGGCGGAAGGAGAGTGGGGTCTATGCATGCATATGCAGGGGGTGAGGGAGGTGCGCACGCATTGCATGATGGGTGCAGGCGTGCATGTGCACATGCACACACGTTCGGCACACGGCAACAAAAAGGTAAGCCATCTCTGTCCATTTCAGACAAGTGGCTGTCCAGTCTCTTCTTAAAGGCTTTCAGTGATGGAGCAGCCACAACTTCTCTGGAGCCAAGCTGTTCCATTAGTTAGTTGTTCCAGCTCTCTGGAAAATTCTCCTTATTTCTAGGTTGGTTCTCTCCTTGGCTAGTTTCCATCCACTGTTTCTTGTCCTGCCTTCTGGTGCTTTGGAGAATAGCTTGACTCTCTCTTCTTTCTGACAGCCCCTCAAAACACCAGAATGCTGCTATCACGTCACCCTGAGTCCTTTTTTCTAATCTAGCCACATCCAGTTCCTGCAGCCGTTGTTCACATGTTCTCGTTCTTGTTTTGAAACGGGATCTTTTTCTGCTTCAGGTGCTCGGGCTGTTTGAGATGGATAACAAGGATTCTCCAGAGGCCGAGGCCGAACAGCCTCCATCCGTCGCTGTGCCAGAGCCTCTTTTTCGAGAAGCCAAGCGAGAAACCGACGAAGAGGAACACAGCAATTTAGGTAACATTCCCAAATCACTTGGTTATGAGGCCCATCTTGATTTCTCGGTCTCTTTTGGGTCTTTGGAGCCAATTTCAACTCTAACTGGTGTGTGTGTGTGTGGACTTTCAGCTCGGATTGGAAATGAGAGAAGTACAAATTAATCCTGTAAAGAAAAGAGTAAAAGTAGAAATTATGACCATTGTAATCTTCCTGTGGTTAGATGATCAAAATTGGGGTGCTTGGCAACTGGAATGCATTTACGACGGCTGCAATGTCCCAGAGAGCCACATAATTGCCATCTGTGACCTTGGGCAGGGGTCTTCAAACTTGACAGCTTTAAGACTTGTGGACTTTCACTCCCAGAATTCCTCTTCCAGTCATGTTAGCTCAGGCATTCTGGAGTTGAAGTCCTTAAGTCTTAACCTGCCAACCTTGAAAACCCTTTGTGATGACCCAGGGCGTGGCACAAAAGCATTAAAGTCACAAAAGTAGGTAAAGCCCCTTTATACCTCCAACTTGGCCCCCAATGTCCAGTTATCATTGGCTGGAGAAAAAACTCTCCCAAGAACAGTTTTTAAAGGGAAGAAATTCAGTCCGAAACCCAAAGTAAAATAAATTATAAATAAAAACCAACACAAACCACGCTGTAGCAATTATGAGACAGGGAAGGATAAGGACTGCAGACTTCAAAAGATAACAAAACACACACAGTTGGAGGACGCCAGAACCCGGATAAGACTTGAGAAACAAAGATAATGCACGCTTTGCTTCCAGCAAAGTGCTGTGCACAAACCCCTTTTAAAATCCTGTTTTCCCAGCTGCAGCTAATGAAGGGAATCAGGGCCCTTTCCTCCCCTGTAAGCCACGTAACTCACACTGCTCCCTTCTCCGTTCCTCCCTGCATGCCCTAGGATGAAGAGAGGGGTGGCCCTGGGTCTTCCTCTGAATGCCCAGCCAGACTGTCCCTTCCCAGTCCTCCACAGCCACCAGAGCCACACTTCCACTCCCTGTCAGCTGCTCGATCTTCCCCTCCGAATCAGATTCCAACAGGGGCATGACACTCTTGTTCTTGGGGGACTTCTGAAAAGCAAAGTCGAAGGGGGAGACTGGATTCGCTTAACGACCATACAATTCACTCAACCACAGCGATGCAGTAAATGACCGCGGCGACAAGCGGCGTAACAATTTCTTTCAACAATTGCGTCACTTAGCAATGGATATTCTAGTCCCAATGATGGTCATAAGCTGAGGACGACCTTAGAGTGTCGTGGAGGGAGGAACAATATGGAAGGTTCTTAAGAATGTCAAAGCCTCAGTTCCCTGCCAAGTTGTTCCCCCGGGGCAGCTGATCCGCTTTGTATGGATGTGGTAGACTTACTCCATTAAATAAGGGATGAGGAGTTAATTTTCCCAAGCCCCCCCCCCCCCCCC
>BHFT01003270.1:0-33719 GCA_004320025.1 Laticauda laticaudata | reverse complement strand
CCCCCCCCCCCCCGAGACACTGGGACTGTGGTGGAGGGCATCTCTGCCTCCGCAGGAATTTGACCTCACGTGGGGGCTGAGTCCCTCTGGCAAGCAGCTCTTTCCTTCTCTCCGCTTAATGACTGCAATAGGGAATGCTGGGGTTGCATTCGTTGAGTGAAGCAATTACATGGCATCTGGCTTGAGCCGGGGGTTGGACTAGAACACAGTTCCCCAACCTTTCCGGGTTGGTGGCCCAGAGCAGGAGGTGGGGAGGCAGGAAAGGGGATAGTTTTGTGAGAAGAGCAGGCGCAGGGGTGGGATTCTACTGGTTGGTAGTTGAACCGACAGACTGGCACTCACCCCACCCTTCCCAGGAGTCTCCACACGGCCTGTTTTGGAAGTAAGCGCAGGGTCCGCGCAGAGGCTATGGGAGGGCGAAAAACAGGCCTTCCAAAAGTCCAGAAACGGGCCTGTTTCTGGCTTCTGGAGGCCCTCCGGACTCTGAGGGAGGCTATTTTTGCCTTCCCAGAGGCCCTCTGGAAGCTTCCGGACTCTGGGGAAGGGGGAAAAAACGGCCAAACCGGAAGTCCAGAAACAGGCCTGTTTCCAGATTCTGGAGGGCCTCTGGACTCTGAAGGAAGGCTGTTTTCACCCTCCCAGAGGTCCTCCAGAAGCCTCTGAACGGTGGGGAAGCCGAAAAACAGTCAAACCGGAAGTTGCGGAAGTCCAGAAACGGACCTGATTCCAGCTTCTGGAAGGCCTCCGGACCCTCAGGGAGGCTGTTTTTACCCTCCCAGAGGTCCTCCAGAAGCCTCTGGACCCTGGGGAAGGCGAAAAATGGTCCTCCTCGAAGTTCCGGTAAGCCACGCCCATCATGGCCATGCCCACCCAGTAACTGGGCAGTGGACCAGTAGCTGGGATTTTTGAATCCCACCCCTGAGCAGGCGAGCACCCAACACTCGTGTGAATGGGGCTGCGAGCGCCCGTGACACTTGCGCAAGTGAGGGCCGGCATTGGGCCGCAACATATAGGTTGCGGATCCCTGGACTAGAAGACTTCCAAAGTCCCTTCCAACTCTGTTGTCCTGTTATTCTTTGAATAATGGCTTCATTCAATGACTGAAGATCCATAATCTCAGCTGTGGTCATAACGCATATACACCCTCTGCTGGTGGTCAAGGACTACCAGTACTTAAGTGGATTGAGCATTTCCACACACGTGGGTGTATACAGAACTGTGAAAAGGTTCTAGGCAGTTATGCAAAAGTGCTGTAAATTAAAAACACTTTCAGAAATAGAAGTGTTAATAGTTTATTTGTGTCACTTAACAAAAAGGAAAGAAAATGAACAGAAGAGAAATCCAGATCAAGCCAATATTTGGTGTGATCATCCATTGTCTTTCAAACAACATATTTATATTTATTTACTGTATAAATAAATACAAATATTACACACACAGAGAGAGATACATAGATAATAGGTAGATAAGACAGACAGACAGATAATAGACATACATGATAGGTAGATAGATAGATCGATAGATGATAGACAGATGGATAGACAGACAGATAGATAGATGGATAGATGATAGGTAAATAGATAGATAATGTGATGACCCAGGGTGGGATACAAAATAAACACAATCACAAAAAAACAGGTGAAGCCTCTTTTATTCCTTCACTTTGCTTCCAAGCTCCAAATATCTTTCAATGGAGACAAAAAACTCCCACACAACAGTTACAAGAAGGGGGAAATGCCATTTAAATTATAAAGATTAAAAAAACAACACAAACCAGGCAAGAAAAGGGCTGGAAGACGTCCACAGATATCAGAACACATACTGGGAAGGACACCAAACTCAAAGAGGAACAATAAACTAGAGATATTTCCATGCTTTGTTTGCAGCACTCGCCCATACGCATGTCCGTCCTCTTATCCAGTTGTTACAGCTGCAGCCCATGAAGAAAATCAAGGCCCTCTCCTCCCCAGTAGACCCTTATCCTCTCCTCTCTGCATGCCTTCGGATGAAGAAGGGATGGGCCTGGGTCCTCTCCTGACTGCCCAGCCGGCCTCTACCCTTCCCCGGCCTCCACAATCTCCGGAGCCACACTTCCATTCCCCGTTGGCTGTTCCTCCTGTCCCTCAGAGTCAGTCTTCACCAGGGGCATGACACCAGATAGATAGATAGATAGATAGATAGATAGATAGATAGATAGATAGATAGATAGATAGATAGATAGATAGATAGATAGATAGATAGATAGATAGATATAGGTAGATAGGTAGGTAGGTAGGTAGGTAAATACCGTGTTTCTCATATAATCAGGCCAGGTCTTTTTTTTTTTTGAGCCTCGAAAAAGTGGCTAGGTTGTCTTTTTGGGGGTGACTTAATTCCCCCCCCCCCTTGCATCTTCAGGCAGGAGGGCGGCGACAGCTTGGATGTTGACCTCGGCGTTGGTGGGGCACTTCGTATCGGGGTCAACACAGGCAGCACCATATCTTACTGTGCAACAAAAGTACTTCCTAACGGCAAGCCCCCCCCCATTCCCCCCCCATTTCGCATGTTTTAATATAGGCCTTAATTTCATTTCATGCTTATAAAACATGCTGGGACTTCCTTTTGGAGGAGGCCATATTGTTGGAGAAACAGGGTAGATAGATAGATATAGATAATAAGATAGATGATAGATAGAGATAGATGATGGATAGAGAGAGACAGATAATAGAGAGATAATAGATAATAGAGAGATAGTTGATAGGGAGATAGATAATAGAAAGATAAATAGATATATATTATAAGTAATATATATAAGGCTATATAAAGCTCTGAACACTCAACAGCATATAAATCCAAGAAATAAAATAAGCTGACAACTTCTTTGTCTCCTTCCTCTGCTTGGCCCTGCAGGATCTCTCAGGCAGGTGGAACCGCGGAGAGGGCCCCCTCTCCCCCTTTATCCAGAAGAGGGCAGCTCAGATGACGAAGGCCTGCTGGATCTGGTCTACGCCACCAACCTCGAGCTCCACAGCCGGCGGCCTCCCCGTCGAACTCGTCTCATCCGGATGCGCACCCACGAGCTCCAGGTGTCCGACGAGGAATGCCTGACCCGCTTCCGGCTGGACCGCCAGGCCATCCAGGACCTGTGCACTCTCTTGGCCCCTTACCTGGATGGGGCGTCTGCGAGTCGCCGGCACATCCCAACGTTGCAGAAAGTCCTGATAGCCTTGCAGGTTCTTGGCACGGGCTCCTTCCAGCGGATGACAGGAGATAACCTGCGGGTGTCCCAATCTTCCGTCAGCCGCTGCTTGGATGCCTTCCTAGAGGCCATGTTGCGCCACGTCCACGAGCACATCACCTTTCCCACCACTGACTCGGAGCTACGACGGACCAGGGAAGCCTTCTTCGATATCGCAGGGTTCCCCAACGTCATTGGGATTGTGGACTGCACCCACGTGCCTATCATCGCCCCCGCAGACATGCCGGCACTGTACCGGAATTGCCACAACTTCCACAGCCTGAACGTGCAGGCCACTTGCGACGCCTCGGGTTGCTTCACTCACGTCTTGGCCAAGTTCCCCGGAAGCGTCCACGACGCCCGCATCTTCCAACTCTCCCAGTTGCAAAGGCTGTTGGAGTCGTGGCCGGAAGGGAAGGGGTGGCTTCTGGGTAAGCACCTCCTGGGGTGGGGATGTGGTTGAGCTGTCCATTTTGAAGCAGGGATGGTTAGAATGTGGGAAGGGAAGGGGGAATTCTCAGAGTAGGAGTAGTCCTCAACTTGCAGCCATAATTGAATCCAATATTTTTCTTGCTAAGTGGACAGTTGTTGTTTTGCCCCTGTTTTACGATCTGTTTTACCACAGTAGTTCAAGAAGTCGCTGCAGTTGTTTGGAGTAACGTGGTTGTTACGTGAATTTAACTTGACTTTGCTTTGTCAGAAGGTGACAAGAGGGGATCCTGTGATTCCAGGACCCTGTAACCATTCTAAATAAAAAAGATGCCGAGACTTTGGCAAAAGGGCAAAGAAGGACAACTAAGATGATTAAACTGCAGACTACAGGGGTCCTCAAACTACGACCCATCAAACCATTAATCTGGACCATGAGGCTGCCCTGCCCTCATTATGCCACTTACCCACCAGCCCCCACTCTCCTGGAAGTCGAGGTGGCCAAAAATGGGAAGCACGGAGGCCAAAAACAGGCCCGTTTTTGGCCTCCCGGGCCTCCAGAGAGAGAGGGAGGGAGGGAGGGGGAAGAGAGGGAGAGAGAAAGACACACACACATACACACACAAACTGTCAGAATTCCAGCCCTTAATTCCCCATTTAAATCATGAGTCTCGAGCCAAACTTCCAAAACCTCAAAAGGATTTATTAGGAGTAAACATGTCCGGCACTACCTGGGTGTAGCCAACTCTTGAGACACATCATTCATTGTCACCCTTGACTCTGGTTTTCCCTCACCCCTGGGTGTATTCATATTCTCCAATGGGACATATCCATCGCCAAATATTTCTATGGTCTTTTTAGAGTTGCCACACACGCAAACAAGTCACACACACACAAACACACACACACACACACACACACACACACACACGGCAGCCACATCCCTTCATTAACCTGCTTTCCACCCCCAGGTGCATAACAAAGTTTAATTTGTGTGTATTATTTAATGCTAAATTAACCACGCCCACCCAGTCACATGATCACCTAACCATTCCCACCCAGTCATATAACCACCTAGCCACACCCGCAAGCCCATCCAACACCCTTAAAAGTCTGAGGGACAGAAAATTGGCCCTCTGTTTAAAAAGTTTGAGGACCCGTGGCCTAGAGAGTAAAATATATGAAGAACAGTGGCAGGATTCTGGTTTGGCTAGTCTCGAATTAGAATTAGAATTAGAATTAGGGGTGACATGATGGTAGTATTCCAGTATTTGGGGGGCTGGCACAAAGAATAGGGGGTCAAATTATTCACCAAAGCCCCAGAAGGCAAGACAAGAAACTCATCAAGGATGGAAACTTATCATAGAGAGAAGCAAACTGGAATGAAGGAGAAACTTCCTCACAGTGAGGAACCAGGGGAACAGCTTTTCTTTAGATGTCATGGGTGCTTCATCACTGGAGGTTCTTAAGAAGAGACTGGACAACCTGTGATGACCTGGAGCGTGACACAAAAATAACAAAGTCACAAAAGTAGAATAAATTCCCTTTAATGCCTCCAACTTGGCCCCAATGTCCAATTATTTTCGGCTGGATATCAAACTCTTCCAAAAAAACAGCCCATGGAAGAAGTAAATGCAGTCTGAACCCAAAGTAAAGATAATTATAAATAAAAAACTACCAACACAAACCACATTGAAGTAATTAACATGCCATGCCAGGGTGATAAATTGCAGACTTCTACCACATAACACAGCAAGCACAGTTGGGAGGAAGCCAAAACCCAGATAAGCTTTGACAAGAATAATGCATGCTTTGTTTCGAGCAACTTTGCCTTTTAAACAGTCCTCCTAGCAGCAGCCCATGAAGGGGATCAGGGCCCTTTCCTCCCCCATAGACTATGCCACTCATATTTCTCCCTTATCTGCTCCTCCCTGCGTGCCCTAGGATAAAGAGGGGATGGCCTTGGGTCTTCCTCTGAATGCCTAGCCAGCCTGTGCCCTTCCCCAGTTTCTTCCACAACCACTGGAACCACACTCCTACTCCCTGTCAGCTGTTCCATCTCCCTTGGAATCAGACTCCAACGGGCATGACACAACCATTGGTCTGAAATAATATAGGGTCTCCTGTTTGAACAGGGGGCTGGACTAGAAGACTTCCAAGATCCCTTCTGGCTCTATTCTGATTGGATAAATATGAGTCAGTTGCCAAGTGTCTGAATTTTTATCATCATGATCCTGGGGGATGCTGCAGTGGCTATAAGTGTGGGGAAGCTATCCTAAGTACCTTTTTTTGAGTGCCATTGATAACTGAATGGCCACTAAAAGAATCATTATAAGTCAAGGGCTACCTGTATCCCTTGTATGCTGACACTTGCTTCCTCTCTCCCTCAGGTGACTTGGGGTATCCTTTGCGGCCTTTCCTCATGACCCCGCACCCTGATGACAGCCCTGAGCCTGTGGCGCGCTACAACGCAACCCACAAGACGACGCGGATGGTGGTGGAGACAGCCTTTGGGCAGCTCAAGATGAGGTTCCGCTGCCTTCACTCCACAGGGGGGCGCTTGATGCTTCGCCCGGAGAAAGTGGCGAAGGTTTTTGTCGTCTGTGCCATGCTTCACAACATGGCCTTGAGGCGCCAGCTGCCCATCATCAATGGAGGACAAGGGGTGGACACTGAGGTCCCTGTGCCTCCATACCTGGAGACCGACACTATGGTCGAACAAGATCCTCAGGGAGTAGAAGTCCGGGATCAGATCGTTAGCACTTATTTCTCACAATAAATGAGCTTTGAATAGACGACGCACAGTCGGCGTGTCTGTTCTTCCCTGTGTGTGTGTGGGGGGAGCTTGTGAGAGGAGACAAAGGGTTGTGTGATCTCACAACTGCCTCCCCTGACCTGGGAAATCTTCTATAGCAGGGATCGCCAACCTTTTGGACCTCAGGGACCACCAAACTCAAAATTTTAAATCACGCAGACTAGAGACCCCTGAGAAAAATCCCCCAAAAAATCTGCAGGAAAATTTCCCACCCCATTTTCCTACCAATCGATCATTCTTTATTTGGGGTCGCAGGATACCGTCTCCAGGTCTGTTCTCTGGGTGAGAGAAAGAGAGACTTTTGGCTTCACGCAAGGAAAACAGCAGAAGGAACAGAAGTCTGTCTTTCTCTTCCCCCAAACCACCATAAATGACTTGTCACGCTGGTGCAGCCTCTTGGAGCAGGAGGCCTTGCAGGATCCCAAACACTCATTTCTGGCAGGGTTTGGGGAGAGAAAGAAAGACTTTTGCTGCTTTCCTTGCGTGCAACCAAAAGCAGAAAAAGAAAGAAGCAGCCCAGTGGCCACTCACATGGGGCGAATGGGGCAAATCCCCCACTCCGCCATTTCCCCCCTCCCCTCACTACCTCATGTTGTTCGAGACACTAGCCTTGTGTTCCCGCAGGCCATGTGTATGGCGCAGCTTTGTGTTCCCATGCAGCCTGGATTAATTGCTTTGGGATCTGCGGACCACCAAAGTTTTCTCACGGGCCATCAGTGGTCCCCGGCTCACTGGTTGGCGACCACTGTTCTAAATCAGGGGTGTCAAACAGGTAGCCCATAGGCCAGATGCGTCGAGAGCTCCACCTCTAGCCCACAGCATCACTCTAAAGCCGTGATGGCGAACCTATGGCACACATGCCAGAGGTGGCACACAGAGCCCTCTCACTGGACATGTGAGCTGTCGCCCCAGCTCAGCTCTGCCACGCATGCGCCGGTCAGCTGGTTTTCAGGTCTCTAACGTCCATGGGGTGGGGGGGCATGCAGAGGGTGTATATGCAAGGGACACGTGCACAGGAAGGTGGGGTATGTGCGCAGGGGATGCAGGTGCATGCGCAGGGGTGGGGAATGCATACGCATGCACAAGAATGCGCGTGCAGTGTATTTTGGGGGTGCGTGCATGCTTTTGGCACTTGGTGCTGAAGAGGTTAGCCATCACTGCTCACAAGGCTGCTGCATATGCCTAACACATTTTTTTTAGGAGGAGGTTAGGGCGGACAAGAGTTGATCTCACAAGCTGGGCATCTCCTAAGGTTTTATGCTACGGAAAAGAGATGCAAAGTACTGGATTTGGTGCTCTTTTGGATCGCATTGCACGAAACTCTTAGAAAATAGCAGAAAAAAATGGGACGTTGAGCATTCCAGAAGTCTAATTTGGAATGTAAGTGTTGAATGAGTTCTTCAAATCATCTAATTAAGAGTTTCACCAACTGGGGGACTTTCAGGTGAGCTGGCTGGGGAATTCTGGGAGTTGGAAGTCCACATCTTAAAAGTCCCCAGGTTTGAAAAACTTCTTTGTTGTGTTCAATGACAGGAATTAACGCAAACATCATACCATCTACAGGTAATCCTTGATTTACAACAGTTCATTTAGTGACCGAAGTTTGAAAAAAAAGGGCACTGAAAGTTAACAGCTGTTTTTCACACTTATGACCAATGAAGCCAATGCACTTATGACCAATGCATCCCCATGGTCACATGGTCAAAATTAAGATGCTTGGCAACTGACTCATGATGATTCTAGTGTCCCAAGGTCATGTGATCCCCTTTTGCGACATTCTGATAAGCCAGGTCCATGGGGAAGCCAGATTCCCTTAACAACTGTGTTCCTAATTTATGATTCCCTTAACAAGAGTGGCAAGAAAGGTCATACAATGGGGCAAAACTCACTTAACAAACGTTTCACTCAGCAACCTAAGTCCTGGGGTCAATTATGGTTGTAACTCAAGGACTACTAATGTGTTTAGCTGGCAGCAGGTGTGGACAGTTGAGAGGGAGTACTCAGGGGTCAGGACCATCAGGGAGTGGACTGCTGCCTTCAGAGATTGGGGGGGCTGGCAGCAGCGATGAGGAGGTTCCTGAGGAGCCTGTGCCAAGTGCGTTTGCGTGCAGGATTGCTCATAGGAAAGAGCAGTGACAACAACACGGGTGACTCCGCAGTAAGGCTGCAAGGTAATGGCTCCTCCTTCAAAAGATAAAAGCCAGCTGTGAAGTGAACGTTCTTTGCAGGAAGCAAAGACGTTTTGAAACTACAGCCTCATGGACATTACAATATCTTAAGTTGGTATTTTGAAGATTCTTGTGTTGTGAAATATTTTATCTGTTATTCTTGCAGACTAGCACAGTTGGCGAAGCTTGTGCTTATCAAAGTTAATTAGTTTGCAGCAGCCTTTTAACCAGGAATTCGTAAGAGTCATTAAAAAGTTTCTGTTCTCTTTGGTTCGTGTTTGTTTTATTGGAAAAGGGTCAGAACATAGTATTTCCATCTGGGATCTATCATCCACAACTGAAAATTTTTTTACACCTATCATAGTGTTACTGGTTGTGCCAGATGGGTATTGCGGCTCAGCATTGTGAGATGGGGGCAAAAAGCAAAGGCTTGCAGCCTGCATAGGTATTGCATTTGTTTTCATTCCCCAGAAGAACATGGCTGTCTAATGCACAAGGATTTTATTTGGAAGTGAAAACTGTTTTAACTACACTCAGCTAAGTGTGCACGGATTTCCATGCCGCTTCCACCATTCTCAATGGACAGTAAAAAAAGCCAATTTGATGCCTCTCATCAACCCCTAAGCCATTATAGGTAATCCTTAATTTATTACCAAAATTAAGTCCTAGATTTTCAGTCATTAAGTGATATGGTGTTTAAGTGAGACCATACTTGATTTTACGATTATTTCTCTTGTTGTTCATCAAGCTGGCTTGGAAAGTTGCAAAATCATGATAAAGATATCCCAAGTGCTGTAAATGCCAACTGGTTACTAAGGATGAACAGAGTTGGAAGGGACCTTGTAGGTCATCTAGTCCAGCCCACTGCCCAAGCAGACCCTGCACCATTTTTAACAGATAGAGTCTAGTCTCTTCTTGAAAACTTGGTTGGCCAAGAGTCCAATTTGCGATCATGTGACCAAAAGCGAGCCACAAGGCTCCGTCTTAGGCCCAGAACTCTTCAATATCTTCATGTATAACTTAGATGAAGGAATAGAAGGGGAACTTACCAAATTTGCAGATGATACTAAACTGGCAGGAATAGCCAACATCCTGGACCTTGAGCTGATTGGCTCAAGATGGATCTTGACAGACTAGAACACTGGGCCCTGTCTAACAAAATGAAATTAAATGTAGAGAAAACTACAGTCTTAACAGAGATCAAGGGAGGTACTAATGCCACTCTAAAGCCTTAGTAAGGCCACACCTAGAGTACTGCATCCAGTTTTGGTCACCACACTTGTTGCTCTTCTCTGTACTTTTTCTAGAGTCTCAACGTCTTTTTTTATAGTGTGAACAAAACTATAATTGCAGAATTATAGATGGATGCAGAATTCCAAGTGTGGTCTTACTAAGGCTTTATAGTGTGGCATTAGTACCACACTTGATCTTGAATGTACGTTACTACTATCTGGTTCAGGATGGGTAGCAAAGGCATATTTTCTCAAACTTGGCAACTTTTAAGATGTGGACTTGAACTCCTAGAATTCCCCAGCTAGCATGGCTGACTGAGGAATTCTGGGAGTTGAAGTCCACCCTTCTTAAAGTTGCCAAATTTGAGAAAGAATGGCCTATATCTGAGATGGCAAACCTATGGCATGTGTTCCACAGGTGGCAGGCAGAGCCATTTGTGCCGGCACGTGAGCCGCAGGCAAACTTACCTCACTGCGCATGCCTGCACCTTACAGTGATTTTCGGCTGGTTTGAGGCCTTTTTCGATCTCCCAGAGGGTTGAAAAAAGTCTCTGCAGGTTTTGCAGGACAAATAACAGGCCCGTTTTGTCACTTCCTGTAAACACTGGAAGTGACAAAATGGGCCTATTATTTGGCCTGCAAAGCCTGCAGAGGCATTTTTCAAGCCTTTGGGAGGCTGAAAAAGGCCTCAAACCAGCCAAAAAGCAGCTGTGAAACGCAGTGCAGTTAAGGGGGAGAGATTATGTATGCATGCACAGGGGGAGGGGGAGGCGCATTGCCTTATGGGTGCTGGCACGTGAGTATGCACGCACAAGCACGCACTCAATTTTTGACACATGAGCCCAAAAAGGTTAGCCACCACTGGCCTATATGGAGATTCTTGCTCAACCAGGCAGTGGTTGTCTCAAGGGTGCTTTTTTCCAAAAGGCAGCTGGACTTTTTTAAAAAAAAAAATCTTTCACTTCTCATCCAAGAATCTTCTTCAGCGAGACATTTTCAAGAAAAAAAACACAAGAAAGTCCAGTTGTCTTTTGGAAAAAGCACCTTTGGGACTGCCTTACATCATACAACAGGCTGAACTATACAGGTAGTTCTCAATTTACAACAGTTCATTTAGTGACCAAAATTGCACTGAAAAAAAGTGACTTAGGACCGTTTTTCAGAGTTACAACCTTTGTAGCATCTCCATGATCACAAGATCAAAATTCAAATGTTTGGCAACCACTTCATATTTATGAATATTGCAGTGTTCATGTGATTATTAATATTAATTTTTAAAAGAAAATTTTAATTTTTAATAGCAAACATAAACAAACACAAACATAAAACAACAAATCAAAACCTTTCAGTCGTACAGTGTGTCGGTTGGTATATAACTCTCGTGTAGTCTCTCCCTCTTAAATAATATTGAAATTCATATTATATAGATCAACTCTTCATTTCATATTACATTATTAAATTATCATTAGACTTTTAGTTGCAAATTCACACCATCCTTTGTGAGCAAATCTCAACTTTTATAAATCCTAATTCATATTATGAGTCCTTTCTTAATATGCAATTATAACATATCATTTCATTGTATTATATTAACTATTGTCTCATGTTTATATTATATTTCATTTCTCTATTTTCTTATCTAACCAATGATAAAATAAATTCTATATTTTATAATATTCTTTTTCTTCTTGCTCTCTGATTGCTAATGTCAATATGCTCATTTCTGCACATTCCATTATTTTCTTTATCACCTCTTCTTCTATCGGGATTTTTTATTTTTTCCATTTTTGAGCAAATGCAATTCTAGCTGCTGTTAGAACATTAACAATCAAATATATCAATTCTTTACTGTATCCTTCGGGCAAGATACCCAATAAAAATATCTCTGGTTTCAAGTCCATATGTTGCTTTGTCATTTTTTCCAACCATGTATGAATTTTAGTCTAGTATCTTTTGGCTTCCACACACGTCCAGGGGTCATGTGATTATTGATCCTCTTTTGTGACCTTGTGCCAGCAAAGTCAGCAAGGAAGCCAGAGTCACTTAACAATCGTGTGCCTTATTGAACAACTGCAGTGATTCATTTAACAACAGCTGCAAGAAAAATCATAAAATGAGGCAGAACGCGCTGAACAAATTTCTCAGTTAGTGTGATGGCCCGGGGCGTGGCACAAAAGCAACACAGTCAAATAAGCAAGAAGAGTCCCTTTAATACCTCCAATTTGGCCCGCAATGTCCAGTTATCATCGGCTGGAGAAAAACTCTCCCAAGAACAGACTTTAAGTGGAGGAAATTCAGTCTGAAAACAGTACATACAAACTGTAACTAAAAATCCACATAAACCACACTGCAGTAATTAACTTGACAGGGCAGGAGAAGGAATTGCTGACTTGAAAAACACACACAGCAAAACACACACATTTGGGAACACAAGGAACCCAGATAAGCTTCCACGATACCAGATAATTCACAATTTGCTTCCAACAGTTTGCTGTGTGCAGTTTCCCTTTTTAAACACTGTGTTCCCAGCTGCCACTAATGAAGGGAATCAGGGCCCTTTCCTCCCCCGTAAGCCATGCAACCCATGTTGCTCCCTTCTCCATTCCTCCCTAGGATGAAGAAGAGGTGGGCCTGGGTCTTCCTCCAAATTCTATCTCCTTTGCTTTACCTCTCCCCTGCCCTGTCCAGCTGGACTTTGCCCTTCCCCAGTTTCTTCCATAGCCAACATTCCCACTCCCTGTCAGCTGCTCCGCCTCCTCCTCCAAATCAGATTCCAACAGGGGCATGACAGGTAGCAACATCCATTTTGGGCTCCGCTGTCGGGGGTAAGTCCACTTGTCCTCAAACCCGCTTCAGATTTTCCATTCCTTTCCTCCCTAAGAATTAATTTCCCACCTCAGAAGCTTTTCGACTTCTGTTATGTGAACCGGTCCACTAGGCAAAGGTTTTTGGGGGAAAAAGAAACACTAAAGTGGTCCAGGAGTTGCAACCCGCTTTGATTTCAATCCATCAGAATAGAGCCGGAAGGGACCTTGGAGGTCTTCTAGTCCAGCCCCCTGGGGAACACAAGTGGGCAAACGGCTGCAGCTGCCAATCGAGCATCAATGGATCCCTCGCAGTGTAACAGGATATAATTCTTGATTCTGTATTGGCCAAGCGTGATTGGACGCACAAGGGATTTGTCTTCGGTGTTATCCTGACCGTGCAAAGTGTTGCCAAAGTGTCCCTCTCTCTCTCTCTCTCTCTCTCTCACACACACACACACACACACACACACCCTTTTTAAATGCAGCCGGGTCTTCAAGAGAGCGAAAGTTGGGCAAGCATTTAAATAATAATAACCACAATAATAATTGCATTTTAACAGGTGTGGTGGTGGTGGGGGAATCGACTTTCGCTGGTTCAGCGGCGCTCCAAGGGGTTAAATCCAGAGAGGCAGGGCGTCCCAAGTCCTAGAAAGGCCGAGCAAAGGCTGGAGGTTTGCGGGGCTCGCTGCGTGCCGCCTGGGGAGTCTTTGCAGCCGGACTGGTGGGGAAAAAAAAAAAAAGGGGATGGGGAGATCGCCGCGCATGGGGGGAAAAGTGAGTGGCGCAGCGGGGCGAGGAGGGTGGATCCCTCCCTTCCCCCACCAGCTGGGATCCCGGCGGGCCCTTTGCGCCGCGAAATAAAAGCCCCTTCTCCGCCCCCCCCCCCGCCCCCGACTCCCTCTTTGCAAAATTGGACCTTCGTTTCGGTTCTGCTTCGGGCTGGATCGGTTCCGCCCAGCACGATCGCGACCCAGCTCGTCCGGAGGGCGCCTGGTTGGGAAAAGCTGGGGCGGATGCGCCCTCTCGGGAACCAGGGAAGGCGGCGGGCGCAGGTCCCTGGCCTGGAAAAGTGGAGTGCAAATTAGGGGTGTGTGTGCGTGTGTGTGTGTATACACAAGCATGCACACACACACACGCATACGCACACACGCAAAGAGGCAGGATGGATTTGGAGATGATCAGGACAAGCACCGGGGATTGCAAAAAAACAGCCCATCAGTTCAAAGGAAGCAGGGAGTCACATATTTTGGGTGTGTCCATCAAGCAAATGTCAGACCAAACACAAACCAACCCACCCTATCTTATCTACCTACCTACCTACCTACTATCTATCTGTTATCTTATCTACCTATCTTATCTAATCTTGTCTATCTTATCTACCCACCTATCATCTTATCTACCTATCTATCTTATCTAATCATCTTGTCTGACTCTTATCTACCCACCGATCATCTATTTATCTTATCATCTTATCTACCTATCTTATCAAATCTTATCTTGTCTATCTTATCTACCCACCAACCTACCTATCATCTATCTTATCATCTTATCTACCTATCTTATCAAATCTTATCTTGTCTATCTTATCTACCCACCAACCTACCTATCATCTATCTTATCATCTTATCTACCTATCTATCTCATCTAATCATCTTGTCTGACTATCTTATCTACCCACCTATCATCTATCTATCTTATCATTTTATCTACCTACCTATCCATCTTATCATCTTATCTTGGCTATCTATCTTATCTTTATCTCTCTGTCTGTCTGTCTATCTATCATCTATCTATCATCTATATATATAGGCACTCAGTCCTGTGGTGCTTTGCAGCATTTCCAAGCGGTGGGGCTTTCAAGTTAGGATCAAGTTAGGATTTCATCTTGACTGCCTGTGGAAATCACTTGTGGCTCTTCCAAAAGGAATCTGTATTTTCTTGGATCCAGTTTCCAGCTGTCCACCATGGCTTCTTCTCCTTCCACCCTCAATCAACTGTGCCAAAAATTGGGTGGGTTGGTTTGTGTTTGGTCTGACATCTGCTTGATTGACATTCCCAAAATATATGACTCCCTGCTTCCTTTGAAACTAAGATTGATGGGCTGTTTTTGCAATCTGTGGTGCTCCTCCTAATCCTTTCCAAATCCATCATGCAGTGGCATCTTCCTTTCCTTGCTCACTGTGTAAATTTCACAAGCTTTGGCTCAGTTGGAAAGAGGCCAGTGTTTCTTAACTTTTGGAAAGTTTAAGCTGGGTTGACTTCAACCCCCAGAATTCCTCAGTCTGTTAACATGCTTGTGCAGAATGGCTGGGGAATTCTGGGAGTTGAAATCCACACTTCTTTAAATTCCCCAGGTTGAGCTGTATCTGGACAGCAAAATCTGTTTCTTCCTATCTTTGTACTTATATCTAGCCTAGGACCAGGTGATAAGCGGTGCCTTTGCAAAATTATAAATCAGCGTATTAATTTTCATCATAGCCACTTTTCAATTTGCACATGCGATAGCTAATTTCATGTTTGAAGCAAGGAGGAGAACGGGGTTCTTTGAATAACTATGCATAGTTTTTTAATAGGCTCTGTAAATTTAATAATACAGCTTTAAAATTTTGCCATCACAATACAAATGTTTATTTTTAATCATTGTGCCAAACTTTTTGGGGATTCTCCTCGTGTCCCTCCCAGGTTGTTGTCCTTTGTCTCTGAATGTTTTGCCGTGTGCCACCATCTTGGTGAAGATCTCCAAGGATGAAAATGGAAGAAGAAGGGATCCTTAGTTGTCTGCCAGGAGACCCGTCCAAACCAGCTGGAGAAATCCTTCACGAGGTCATCGTAGATTGCAAGACCAGAGTGGACTTCAGAGGAAGAGGAAAATCTCTGGATGGAGATATGAGAAGATCCTGTGGACAGGCCATCCTGCCTCAGGTGAAGGGAGAATCAGAAGAGGATCTAACCCAGCACTGGGAAGTTCAATGGAAGACTTTTTTGAGGACCATGGAGTCCTCTCACTCGGGCTGGGGAATGACCCATTTCCCAGAGGACCCTTCCTTGTGGGAAGATGCCAAGACCTTCCTGGGCTCCTTCGAGAAAGTAGCTGAAGCTTGTCACTGGCCCAGGGAGCAATGGGTAGCCCAGCTCTTGCCCGCCCTCAATGGAGAAGCCAGACAGGCCTTCGATAAACTGGAAGCTGGAGGCCGAGAGGATTATGGGAAAGTGAAGGCGGCCATCTTGCGAGAGGAGGCTCTAAGCAGAGAGAAGATTCGCCGGCGCTTCCGGCAGTTTGGCTACTGGCAGGCCGATGGGCCAAGAGCCGTCTACGCCCAACTGCGGGATCTCTGCTGCCAGTGGCTGAAGACCGAGAAGCACAGCAAAGAGCAGATTGTGGAATTGCTGGTCTTGGAACAATTTCTGGCTATCCTCCCCCCGGAAATGCAGAGCTGGGTGTGTGAATGCAGCATGGAGACCTGTGCCGAGGCCGTGGCCCTGGTGGAGGATTTCCTCTCGAGGCAGCAAGAGGCTCGGAGGCAAGAAAAGCAGGTGAGTTTGACCTGTGGGCTGTGCTTTTCCCCAAAATTGTAGGGTCTGCATAGAGATGCTTTTGGCTTAGAAACAGGACAGGACATGCTTGTGCAGAATGATTTTGTGATTTCTGTTAATGCATTCAACCGGTGTTACTATCACTTCAGTGACTACATTTTGCGCGGCAAGGCTTCCTGAGGCCAAGACTTTTTGAGACCATAATTAAGCACACGCTTAGTCCAAACAACTTTGTTTTATTTCAACGTTGGGAATTATGTGCATTCCCAGCCCGTAATGAGTCCCAAACAATCTCTCAAGATAAGCACCCACTTTTCTCTCCTTTGAATTGCTGCCAACAACTAAAGTGCCAAATTAACTGAAAAAAGCCAAACGAAGTACAAAGTCCACACAGAGCTTCAAGGTTTAATACAAACAGAGCAAACGACTTTGCTTCCTGAAAAGGCTTCTCTACCTTTGCATGTCCTTTATACCTTATGGGAGGGGCCAAACACCTCCAAGCCTTACTCCCGAGTTGCTCCTTTTGTCTTAGCTGCTCTTGCCTTCTGGCAGCTCTGCGCACATGCGCACTGGGAATAAGCTCCTGTTGTTCCTCTGCCTCGCTGCTGCCAGATTCTGGAGGCTCCAGAGTCAGCACACAACTCCCAGATGGTCCTGGCCCCATCTCTGCATTGGACACAGGACCCTCATCCGAGTCCTCCCCAGACTCCTGGACTGGTCCCCATTCTTCCCCACTGTCCAATTCTGCTGCCGTCTGCACAGGCTACCAGCGAACCACAACTCATATCTCTGCAAACTAGCCTCACGAGTGAAACCTCCGATTGCAGAGACAAGCTAACAGCTTTCCTCCAATCATGAGCCTTATGTAACTGGCATTGCAGCTGATCCTGTAGCCAGTGCCCAGGATGCGACAGGGAGTGGTAATGTCGGAGCATTCTGAACCCATAAAAATGTCAGAAAACAAAAAAAATAAATAAATACCGGTACCTAAAAGTGAAGGTCTTACTCTGCAAAATAAATGTCTTCTATTTAATGTTTAAAATACTGATTTCTGAATTTTGGGTGATTTGGGGTAAGAATTTTGGGTAATTTTGCGTTCTATACATGGAGGCGTCTTATACATGGAGAAATATGGTATCTACAACCCTTTAAAGCAGCTGCGTCTTTTCCTGCAACTGCACAATTTTAGTAGATAGACTCCATGAAAACTACGCTTTTGCAGACTTACACTTGATCTTCCAAAGAAGATCTTTAGGGTTCAGCAAACCCCTCCATTCTAGTTTCTAGTTTGTTTAGTTTACTTTATTGTCATTGCACCTCGTACAATGAAATTAAATGCCATCTTCATTTAATTATGACTTCATTTATAATTATTACTTCATTTAATTATGACTTCAATTATGACTTCATTTAATTATGACATTATGACTTTAAAAATAAAACACAAACGCACATCCTATGCATTTATACATTGAATTGAACACCCCTGATATTGCATTAATATTGCACTATACAGTAGAATTCAACAGAGCTACTCCCTGGGATAGAAGCTGCTTTTCAGCGTATTTGTCCTTGTTTTTATTCTCCTGTACCATCTGTTGGATGGTCATAGTTCAAAAAAAGGGTTCCCAGGATGAGATGGATCTTTGGGAATGTTTTGAACTTTCTTAAGGCAGCGGGAGCTATAAAGCTCTTCCAAAGAGGGGAGAAGGCAACCCATGATCCTCTGGGCAATGATGCGCTTTCCTACTGCCACTGTGCAATTGGCAAACCATACAGAGGTGCAGTAAGTTAAAATGCTCTCTGTGGTGCAGTGGTAGAAGGTCCCCAGCCATTTTTCATTCGGTTGTTGTTTCCTGAAAAGCCTCAGGTAGTATAACCTCTGCTGGGCCCTTTTGACCAGGGCTGCAATGTGAGCACCTCAGGTCAGGTCCTCTTTTAGGGTAACACCCAGAAACTTAAAACTGTCCACTTGCTCCACTTGGTCTCCATTGATAAGCAAGGGCTGGATGTCTGATCTGATCTTATGGGTGGAGTTCCAAGTATGGCACCAAGCAGGGAAAAGGATCGGATTGTACTATTTAACGCCACCATCTGTGACTTGTTTCTTTTTTGGATATCCTAGAGCATCTTGGAGGAAGCCCAGGCTGTTTTCTCCTGGACTCCAGCTGAGCCCGGACAGAGGGCTCTCTATGTCGAATCAACGCTGGAAGAGAGTGATGGACAGGCCACCTTGTTAGGTAAGGAGCACGCTGTTTGAATATCCCAGTTCTCTGATCTATGGAGGGCCTTTATCACACTGCGATATTTCCTCTGCCTTAAGAAAGGATGGGAACTTCTCTCTTCCTGAATATTAGCAGGATCCTGGCAGAAACAGATGGATAACAGATAACAGATAATCAGAGTTGGAAGGGACCTTATAGGTCATCTAGTCCAACCCCCGCACCCAAGCGGGAGACCCTACACCATTTCTGACAAACGGCAGTCCAATCTCTTCTTCAAAGTCTCAAGTGATGATGCTCCCACAACTTCTGAGGGCAACTTTTGTTCCATTGGTTGATTGTTCTCACTGTCAGAAAGTTTCTCCTTATTTCCAGGTTGAATCTCTCCTTGTTCAGTTTCCATCCATTATTCCTTGTCTGGCCTTCGGGTGCTTTGGAAAATAGCTTGACCCCCTTCCTCCCCTCTGTGGCAGCCCCTCAAATATTGGAAGACTGCAATCCCATCTCCCCTGGTCCTTCTTTTCACTAGACCAGCCATGCCCAGTTCCTGTAACCGTTCTTCATCTGTTTTAGCCTCCAGTCCCCTAATCATCCTGGTTGCTCTTCTCTGCACTTTTTGTAGAGTCTCAACAACTTTTTTATAATGTGACCAAAACTGGATGTAGTACTCTCGATACGGACTTACTAAGGCTTTATAGAGTGGTTGATCTTGATTGTATCCCTCTGTTAATGCAACTTAGGATTGCATTAGCTTTTTTGGCTGCTGCTGCTGCTGCTGCTGCTGCACACTGCTGGCTCATATTTAGCTACTTGTCCACTAAGACAATGGAGGCAGTGGTATCTTAACCATTAAGCAGACTAAACACGTGCTTAGAGCACCAGGCCCAAAGGGAGCACCACAAAAGCTTTTATGTAGCCTGAGCTTGGTTTCTTTTGTACAGTATGTGCAAAGGAGGGGGGCACCAAGATTTTTCAGTGCTTAGGGCACCAGTGAGCCTTAATCTGCCACTGAATGCAGGAGAGAAATTCAGACAGCTGCCTGTCTAAGATGGTTTCACCTGAACATCAATTGCCTCTGTTTTCCAACAAGGTCTAGCAATAGAATCAGAACTAGAATTCTTTATTGGCCAAGTTTGATTGGACACGCAAGGGATTTGTCTTCGGTGCATAAGCTCTCGGTGTACCTAAAAGATATAAGTGATAAATCATGATCATAGTCATTATAAATACATTCATCATGAATCATTAGGAACAACACTTAGTCATAGTCATAGAATACAAATCTTACAAAGGTTGTGTTCTCTTGCTTTGAAATATTTTAAGGACCAGATGAGCAGCCAACTGTGGAGGATGGTTTAGCTCAGTGGTCGCCAACTGGTGATCCACAAGAAAATTTTGGTGGTCCGTAGAAAAATGTCACCCCCAAAGCAATTAATCCAGGCTGCATGGGAACACAAGGCTGCACTGCCCACATGGCCCGTGGGAACACAAGGCTTGCGTCATTTGCATGACAACACGAGGTAGTGAGGGAAGGGGGGAAAGGGTGGAGGGGGAGAATTTGCCCCACTCGCCCCACGCGCCTCACCTGGCCACTGGGCTGCTTCTTTCCACTTCTTTCTTCTTCTGTTTTTGGCTGCACACAAGGAAAGCAGAAAAAGTCTCTCTTTCTCTCCCACAAACTCCACCAGAAATGAGTCTTTGGGACCCTGCAAGGCATCCTGCTCCAAGAGGCTGCACCGGCACAAGTCTTACAAAGACTCATTTCTGGCAGAGTTTGGGAGAGAAAGACTTCTGCTGCATCTGCTGCTTTCCTTACATGAAGCCAAAAGTCTCTCTCTCCCTCTCTCTCTCTCTCTCTCTCTCTCTCTCTCCTTGAGAATGGAGCTAGGGACAGTATCCTGCGATCCCAAATAAAGAATGATTGATTGGTAGGAAAACGGGTTGGGGAATTTTCCTGCAGACTTTTTTTGGGGATTTTCCCAGGGTCTCTGGTCCGCGGGACTTAATATTATGAGTTTGGTGGTCCCTGAGGTCCAAAAGGTTGGTGGCCACTGCTCCAGAGATATTATAGAGATGCTGTGTGGGAACTAGTTTTAGTTTAGTTTACTTTACTGTTATTGCACCTTGTACAATGACATTAAATACCATCTTCAGTGAACTATAAAAATAAAACACAAACATACAGCCTTCACATTCTATACAACTAAAAAGGTCATCTAGTCTAGCTGTTTGGCAAAAGTCAGTTGCATACTGCTACAGGTTTCCTAAGAGACAGTATCATTAACGGTAGTCTCAAAGGTGTTTTTTTTTTTCAAGAGGCAACTGGACTTTCTGTTTGAAGACATTTTGCTTCTCATCCAAGAAGCTTCTTCAGCTCTAACTGGACTCCATTTCCCACCATCCATCCAGAGTTGAAGAAGCTTCTTGGATAAGAAGCAAAACCTCTTCAAAGAAAAACAGAAAGTCCAGTTGCCTCTTGAAAAAAAGTCCCTTTGGGACAACCATGATCTCGATGACTGAAAATCTCTGTAGTCATATCATTAATTGTATTTGTGTCCGTAGCTCATAGGCATTATTCAATGGCCATTCTGAACGTAGATTAACAAGATAGGTGAGGTCAACAGTTTCTTCTTCTTACTGACTAAAATACTTGTCTACCATTAGAAATGTAGAAATTAACTCATTTGTCTGTATTGCTTTTTTGTTATCTGCTGCAGAAAGTCCACTGTTACCCCAAAGTGAGGTTGGTTGGCTGGGAGAGAAAAACAAGACATTTTTTCAGAGTTCAGAAGAAGGGAAACCTCCAGGTAAACAGGCATCTGCCTTTTTAACAATTGTGATTCTGTTAGATACAACAAGTGAATTGGGGATTTCACTCACAGGAAGTGTCGGATGTCCCTGAATATATATTTAAAATTATAAATTTTATAACCTCTCATAATTTGAAATCTCATGCTTAGGCAAGAAGCCATATGACAAGAGATTAAATGCAGACCAAAATAGGATGTTAGAAAAATAATAAAGCCCTCCATTACACACTGCCACAGGTATTATGATATTCTCTAAGATACAGAATGTTATAAAATGGGATTGACTGATTCACGAAAGATAGGTTAATTAGTAATTCACAGCCAGGATCAATGTTTAAGTTAGCTAAGAAAACTTAAACTAGGTTTAGTCAATCAGGAAAAGTTGGTGAATTCCTGTGAATTCCCACTAGATCTTTGGGGTTAAAATCCTTCTTAAATGACTCCTTTTCTTAAAGCAGGGCCTACATGAAAAACTAAGCAAGCTCACAATAGGGGGGAAAAAAAACCTCACTCCTCAGATTCTCCTAATCGCTTTGACAATCCTGTATTTTTTTTGTCTTGGGATTGGAGTTTGGAGCTTGGAGTTTGGATCTTGGAGTAGGGTTGCTACATGGATGGGAGACCATCAAGAAATCACAGGGCTGCTGATTAGATTTGAAATTTAAAAAAAAAAAAAGAATTGTGGATATGTTCATGAATCAAAAAGAGGTTTGGCCTACATACATTGTCTCCTTAGAAATAAAGAATGGTCTTGGTGAATTGAATATTTCTGATTTAATATTTAGTAATATACAAACACATATTTTAAACATCATTCTTTTTTGTTTGAATTTTTTTTATTTTTACAACAAAAACAACAAATAAAAACCGTCTTTCAGTTATACAGCGTATTTTGAATGTCACTCTGTTACAAGGTGAAACACTAAATATGAAATATAAATTTTGGTCACCACATTATAAAAAAGATTTTGAGACTCCAGAAAAAGTACAGATAAGAGCAACCAGGATGATTAGGGGACTGGAGACTAAAACATATGAAAAATGGTTACTGGAATTGGGCCTGGCTAGTCTAGTGAAGAGAAGGACCAGGGGAGACATGATAGCAGTCTTCCAATATTTGAGGGGCTGCCACAGAGAGGAAGGACTTAACCTATTTCTAAAGCATCCGATGACCAGATGAGGAACAATGGATGGAAACTGAACAAGGAGAGATTTAACCTGGAAATAAGGACAAACTTTCTGATCGTGAGAACAATCAACCAATGGAACAGCTTGTCCTTGGAAGTTGTGGGAACGCCATCACTTGAGACTTTCAAGAAGAGATTGGACTGCCATTTGTCAGAAATGGTGTAGGGTCTCCCACTTGGTTGGACTAGATGACCTACAAAGTCCCTTCCAACTCTGATTATCTGTAATCTGTAAATCAGAAATATTCAATTCACTAGGGCCATCATCTTATTTAGTACTAAGGAGACTGTGTACGTAAGAGAATCACTGCAGTTGTTCAGTAAGTAACGTGGTTGTTAAGTGATCTGATGTCCCCTTTGACTTTGAACAGTCATTAAACCAACTGTGGTAAGTTGAGAACTAACTGTATTTCATTTTGATCTCTCTCTCTCTCTCTCTCTTCCCTCTCCAGAAGGTGTCTCCGAGGATGGAAATGAAACACGCAAAGGGTTAGAAAGAGCCAGATGCGAAGCTCTGAGAGAAATCGCCTGGAATCCAGACGGTTCACAGATGCAGGAAGGTGCAGATGCAGGAAGGGCAGGAGAAAAGGCTAAATCTGTGTCGGATCGGATCGCTGATGTGGACGAGGTTCCATTTCCTCAGGAAAAGCAGCGGAAGAAGAGGAAAAACCAGTGCCTCGTTGTCATCCCAGAGGAGAGACCCAGTAAAAACTCAGCCTTCGGGAAGGGGGTCCCCCTCTATCAAAGACTCCATAGCCGAGAACTGCCCCATAAATGCCTGGACTGCGGAAAGGGCTTTGGTCATAAAGCGAACCTTACATCCCACCAGAGAGTCCACCGGCTGGAGAAGCTCTACGACTGCTCCAACTGTGGCAAGACTTTCCTTCGTAAGTCCATCTTGGAGATGCACCTGAGGATGCACACGGGCCAGAAGCCCTTCAGCTGCTCTGACTGCGGCCTAAGCTTAAGCGCCCATTCGAGCCTCGTCAGGCATCAGCGGATCCACACCCGGGAGAAACCCTACAAGTGCTCCGAGTGCGAGAAGAGCTTCAGTCAGAACTCAGACCTGATCCGGCATCAGCGGCTCCACACGGGGGTCAAACCCTATCAGTGCCCTGAATGCGGGAAGAGCTTCAGCCGGGGAGATTGCCTGGCTACCCATCAGAAAATCCACGTGGGGAAAGAGCAAGGTGGGAATCAGACCGTAGCAAAGGCTTTTGTGATCAATCAAGTCCTCTTCAGCACTTGAGCATTTTTCTCAAACAACCTCAAGCGACGCTTGCAAAAGGAGAAGCGACGTTCAATCTTTTTCAGAATAAAAGTGACACAATTTTTCAAGAGTACGTGAGTGGGTTAAATTTATCATTTATATCAAGAGTCTGAATCCAAGAAGAAAGATGAACAGCTGACAAGCGTGGGAGTGTGGCTCCATTGACTGTGGACGAAACTGGGGAAGGGCAAAGTCTGGCTGGGCAGAGCAGGGAAGAGGTAGAACAAGGGAGAGAGAGTTCAGAGGAAGACCCAGGCCCACCCCCTCTTCATCCTAGGGCACGCAGGGAGGAACGGAGAAGAGAGCAACGTGGGTTGCGTGGTTTATGGGGGAGGAAAGGGCCCTGATTCCCTTAATTAGACACACCTGGGAAGAGAATTTAAAAGAAATGCATGCTGAGCGCAGCATCTGCTGGGAACAAACATGAGTTTATCTTGTGTTGACTTTGGTTATCTGTGTTCCTGGCATCTTCCCAAATGTGTTGAATTACTTCTCTTGCCCTGCCAGACTAATTACCTCATCTTGCCTTGATTGGACTTATAGTTACAATTTGTGTTGACGTTTTGGACTTGATTCTCTGCAGACAAAGGCTGTTCCTGGGAGAGTTTTTCTCCAGCCAGAAGGACATTGCGGGCAAAGTTGGAGCTAATAATGGGACTCCTACTGATTATCTGACTGTGTTGCCTTTGTGCCACACCCCGGGTCATCACAATTTAAATCAGAATGCGGTTGTTTTTCTCTCATCAAATAACCCCCTAGGTGAGAAATCACAAGAGTCAATCTTTTTTCTTTTTGAAGACAGTTGAGTGAGTGCAGCTCACATTTCACCATCTTAAGAAAATTGTGTAAATGCTCGGATGGTAATAAAAGCCTTTTGAGAGAAATCTTGCCCAATGGACATCATAGCCACCACATGCTTGTGTAGCAGAAGGCTGGGCTGGAAATATCTGGAACATCTGTGTCAGCGTTTCTCAACTTTAGCAACTTTAAGATGGATGGATTTCAACTCCCAGAATTTGCTGGCTGGAGAATTCTGGGAGTTGAAATCCATCCATCTTAAAAGTTGCTAAGATCAAGAAACACTGAGCTATACACAAGGAAGAAGAAAAAAATCAAAATAAGGAGAAGAGGACAACTGATTTGAAACCTTTTGTTATTTTTCAGGAGCCTGTGAAACTGCATGGAAACGGGAGTAGTTTTACTTTGTTGGGGGAGGAAGAGAAGAGCAAGAGATTGGACTAGAACAGGGGTCTCCAACTTTGGCAACTTTATTTTATTCATTTATTTTATTTTGTCAAATGATTATTAGATAACAGGTCTCAGTATAAACGTGGTTATGAATACATAAAATGGATACGAATAAGCAAAAAAAAGAAACAAAAAGACACGGACTGTAGGCACATTGGTGCGCTTATGCACGCCCCCCCACCCCAGAATTCCTGAGCTAACATGACTGGAGGAGGAATTCTGAGAGTTGAAGTCCATAAGTCTTAAAGTTGCCAAGATTGGAGACCCCTGGACCAGAAGACCTCCAAGGTCCCTTCCAGCTCTATTCTGACTGTTAATTGTAGAATTCCTGAGGCAAACGATGGCTCCTTTATGACTTTGTGGACTTCAACTCCCAGAATTCCTCAGCCGGCGTGGCTCATAAGCACAGCTGGCTCAGGAATTCTGGGAGTTGAAGTCCACAAACTCATCAAGGGGGCCATCGTTTCCCCACCCCTGGATTTCTATATGGCTTCTCTCCTTGGCGCCGTCCCCTCCGCCCCACCCCGTCCCGCTTCTGAAGGAAAAAGCGCCTTCTTTGGGGCGGCTGCTCCTTTCTCCTCCCACCGCCGGGCTAAAGGGGGAGAGAGGGCGCCTTTTACGGGCTCCTTTGCCCTGTTGAGAGGCGCGAAGGGGGGGGCGAGAAAGAGGGAGAAAGAAAAAGGAGTGGGGTGGGGGGAGAAAAGAAAAGCAGCCGCCATTATCCAAGCCGTCCGCGCTTACTCTCGTGAAGAGCGGGCGGTTTTTAAAGGGCATTAAAAAAAAAAAAAGAAGCAAAAAGCAGAACGAGTTCGGCTGCCTGAAATAGACGCGGGGGGACCTTTTTCCTGTTTCTTTTCCGCGCGGAGAAAAGCTTGATCAACAAGCGCGGAGCTCCGAGCGGTCGGCGCGCGGCCGCCAAGGTGGAGCGGGCCGGACTTGACAGCCGCAGGGAGGGGAGGGGAGGAGGAAGGAAGCCGCCGCCCGGAATGCAGCCGAGAGAAAGGAACAGCCGTGTCCCACGTCCCCCCCCCTCCCCTATTCGGACCGTTCGCCTTCGGGATCGCGGTCCGATCAGCCCGGCCGGTCTCGGCTCCCTCTTGACCCGTTGCAAAGACCTCCCTGCTTCCCGGCCCTTGGCCCGGCCCCCTTCCTTTCCCAGCCACGCACCCGCACAAAGCGTCCGCCGTGAGCGCCACGCCGGCCGGGGTCCAAACTGGAGGGGGATCCGCTGGGAGGGAAGGAATGAGGAGGGGCGGTTGGGAAGGTAGAAACTGCACATGCGTGGACGCACGCACCCCCCCCACACGTGTAAGGGCGAAGCCTTGGGAAGGCCTCCTCTGGAGCACAGGGTAATTCATGGTCCTCGACTTGCGGCGGCTCGTTTAGCGACCCTCCGAAACGACAGCGGCACAGGGTCGTCCTCGACTTGCGGCGGCTCGTTTAGCGACCCTCCGAAATGACAGCGGCACAGGGTCGTCCTCGACTTGCGGCGGCTCGTTTAGCGACCCTCCGAAATGACAGCGGCACAGGGTAGTCCTCGACTTGCGGCAGCTCGTTTAGCGACCGTCGGAAATGACAGAGGCACAGGGTCGTCCTCGACTTGCAGCAGCTCATTTAGCGACCCTCCGAAATGACAATGGCACTGGAAAAAGTGACTTTTTTTTTCCACCCTTACGTCCGTTGCGGCATCCCTCACGGTAATCGACATTTGGATGTTTGACAGCTGACTTGCATGTATGACAGTTGCAGTATCCCTGGAGGTTACGGGATCCCTTTCTGACAAGCCAAGTGGATGGACAAGCCAGATTCACCTAACGACCCTGTTACTAATTTTAACAAAGGCAGTGATTCACTTAATGGCTGTAGCGAGAAAGGTTGTAAAGTGGGACAAAGCTCACCGAACGAATGTCTCACTTAGCAACAAAAATGTTGGCCTCAACGGTGGTCGTAGGTCTAGGACTACCTGTAAACCTCTTCTGGTCCTTCAAAGAATGGTCCTTTTTTTTGGCTTTTTCTTCTTATTCTTTCTTGGGCTCAATTGCTTTTTTTCCCTTTGAATCTGAAATACGCAAAGTGCCTCATTTACTTGAGTTGCCTATTAGCATCCCCAACCTTAGCTTTCCGCCATGGAGGAAACTTTACAGTGGCAGCTGGGATCTTCTTAATAGAAGAAGATAAAATTCTTTATTTGGCCAAGTGTGATGGAGACACCAAGAATTGGTCTCTGGTGCAAAAGCTCTCAGCATACATTACCAGCAACAGTGATAAAGTGATCACAGTGATAAATCAGTGATAAAGTGATAAATCAGGATCACAATCATAAAATAACTGGGGAAATGGTATGTCTGGTTAGAAATTCGAAAGAAAATGCAATGCAAAAGTAGGTTTAAAATATAACTGTCAATATAGTTGTGAGAATGGTATTACGGATGTCACAAATAACTGCAAAAAATGTATGTATAGAACTTGTTTTTTTAAGGTGAAAATTTAATAAATTATTAAAAAATAAAACAAAGTAATGGCTGCCACTTCAGAGATTTATGTACTGCAGAGGAAACAAGCTTTTTTTTGTGGGGTTTTTTTTTTTTTGGAGGGAGGAAATAACCTTTTTAGATGGATTTTTAGCCTACCTTTTCTCCAAAAGCTCAAAAAGATTGCCTTTTGTTGCATTGCCACAGCATGCTTGTTGAGGTAGGCTGATCTGCCCCAAACTGTCCAATTTTCATGGCTAAAAATGAACCTGTACTTGGCTCTTCCTATTCCCTGCATCAACTTTCTCCAACAGGTACCCCTGTTGGACTTCAACTCCCAGAATCCCCAGCCCACATGGCATTCTAGGTGCTCCTGGCAGAGCATTCTGGGATTTGGAATCTAGCACAGATGGCAGAAGATTGGAGAAAAACTGCTTTTATTCTCAGAAGGTGCAATTATACGAATTTCATCAAGGGTCCGGGCAGAGAGATTTCCTCTCTGTGGAATTTATGCTTTCTTCACTCTCTTTGGATGATATTTTTATTCTGAATTCGTACAGGAAAACCCAGGATCTTTTTTTGAGGTAAGAAAAACAGTATCACAAGGAAAATAAAATAAAATTAAACTTAACCATTCTTCCACAGGGCATGATGGAGGATGATCCAGCAACATGGTCTTTGTTTTGAATGCACCGTCATTTTATTGTGTCAATGTTAACGCAATAAAGCCAGTCGAAGCTAGCAGTATATCAAAGAAACAAGGAAAATACTGGACTACGGAGATAACAATCCTTCTAAACATGTGTAACCCATTAAAAATAATGGATCGCACCTTCAAAGTGCTTAGGATTGATAAATGTGCAGTGGTGAAGGCGGATCGCTTTCAGCTCCTGAAAAAGTGACATATACATGAAATAAATAGAACTTAAATGTTATCTAGAGAGATTCTTGGTCATCCAACTGATGGTTGTCCCAAAGATGCTTTTTTATGAGGCAACTGGACTTTCTGGTTTTCCTTTGAAGACATTTCAATCCTCTTCCAAGAAGCTTCTTCAGTTCAAGTAAAAAAAAAAAAAAAGAAATTGGTTGCCTCTTCAAAAAGCACCTTTGGGACAAGTAAATGTTATTTGATGTTCTTAACTTGTTATTTATTTATTTATTTTAATTAATATTTTATTGATTATATCATTAAAATATTGGACATTAAAATATTGCTGCGGTTGTCCTGGCGTCATTTTTGGCATACAAACTAAAGTGTATGATACATATCTTATATATATTTATACATTTATACAATGAACTTACATCCGTTGTATTATCCATTATAATTATTTACATAGCCTCAATTATCCATTCTACAAGGTGCTTTTTCAAGAGGCAACTGGTTTTTTCTTTGAAGACGTTTCGCTCCTCATCCAAGAAGCTTCTTCAGTTCAGGTAAAAAAGAAAAAGAAATTGGTTGCCTCTTGAAAAAGCACCTTTGGGACAAGTAAATGTCATTTGAAGTTCTTAACTTGTTATTTGAAGCTCTGTGAGTTCTCCGCTGCTGGAGGTTTTAAGGAGAGGTTTTAAGGGATCTAGAGGATGGTTTGACTGATTTTTTTTCCTCCCCATTGCAGAGGGTTGGACTGACATGCTGGCTGGGGAATTCTGGGAGTTGAAGTCCACATACCTTAAAACTGCTTTTAGAATTGAGAAACGTTGCCTTGCACGGTCTTCATGACCCCTTCCAACTCCACAATTCAATAATTCTACATATTTCCGTCAGGAACGTTCAGAGGATAAAACAAGCGAGCTTGTAAATGATTCGTATCGCAGACTTTATTCTAACAACCCGATTTTCCATCATCTAGGTTGCAGGGATGGATGCACAAAGCTAAAAGTAAATCCAGTCAACCTTGGTGGGAATTCTTTGGGAGTGAAGCCTTCAGGACTCCAGCCAAAAGACGAACCCGAATTGTGAATTGCAGCACAACTACTTTCAGGAATCGGCAAAAGAACACAAAATGGTAATGATCAGACTCACCTGGCTTTTCTTTAAGCTTCCAAACTAACTTTTAGCACTGAGTATCAATCTTTGTTTCGTCAAAGGCACCACACAAAGAATGCTCCCTCTTCCAATTTTCTCCCCCACAACAATCTTGGAAAGGTAGGCTAGTTTGACAGGGAGTGGTCCAGAGGCCCCCCCCACGAGCATCTGGGGCTGTGGTGGCACAGTGGTTGGAGTGCAGTACTGCAGGTTACTTCTGCTGACTGCTGGCTTTCTGCAATTTGGCAGTTCGAATCCCACCAGGCTCAAAGTTGACTCAGCTTTCCATCCTTCCGAGGTGGGTAAAATGAGGGTCCAGATTGTTGGGGTGGCAAAAGGCTGACTCTGTAAACTGCTTTGAGAGGGCTGTGAAACAGTATATATAAATCTAACTGCTAACCATCACCGTCCTCTTTTTATGACCCCATAATCCCTTGCGGAGGAGAGTCTCAGCAGCTGAAAACAGCTGAGTGTTTCCTGGCCAGATGCCCTTCCTGTCACCAATGCGCAGTTTTATTCAGCAGATATATTCTCAGTGTGCCTAGAGAGAGAAATATCTGCCTCTAATTTGTGGCTGAGATAGAAAGAAAAGTTGGATCCTGCCCTAATCTAAACCCTCAATTGGCAAATCTGAAAATATCGACCTACTTTAAAAAAAAAAAAAAGTTAAATATGTGATTGAATAAAAATCAACTGAATTTGGGCAGTTTTGCAGGAGTTTCTCATTGATTTCTTCTGCAATCTCTTTTCATATCCCATAGCTCTGGATTCCCAGGGGCCCCTCACATCCAATTGCTAGCCAGATCCGACTTGGCTTTACTTACTGGGCTGTATCTAACAAATTGAATTCAATGTAGAGAAAAGTAAAAAAAAAGTAAAGTCCAACACTTAGACAAGAAAAACCAAAAGTACACATATAGACTGGGTGAAACCAGACTCAACAGCAGTAACTGTGAGTCTTAATGGACAACCAGCTAAATAGGAGCCAGCAATGTGCAGCAGCAGCCAAAAAAGCTAATGCAGTCCTAAATTGTATTAACAGAGTGATACAATCAAGATCAAGGGAAGTAGTAATATAAAAACTATAAAGCCTTAGTAAGACCACACCTAGAGGACTGCATCCAGTTTTGCTCACCACATTATAAAAAAGATGTTGAGACTCCAGAAAAAGTGCAGAGAAGAGCAACCAGGATGATTAGAGGACTGGAGGTTAAAACATACAATGAACAGTTACAGGAACTGAGCCTGGCTAGTCTAGTGAAGAGAAGGACCAGGGGAGACAGGATAGCAATGGTCCAATATTTGAGGGGCTGCCACAGAGAGGAGGGGGGCCGTCAAGCTATTTTCCAAAGCACCCGAAGGCCAGACAAGGAATAATGGATGGAAAATTGTGCTCGCGCTTACGTGCCAGCACCCAGAAGGCAATGCACATGGCCCCTGCTCAACCCCTCCACATGCGCGTGAGATTCCCCCTCCCCCTCGTTGTCGCCTTACCTGCATTGCACTGATTTTGAGCCTGTTTGAGGCTTTTTTCAGCCTCCTGAAGGCTCGAAGGAAGCCTCTGCAGCCTTTGGAGGCCGAAAAATGGGCCCGTTTTGTCACCTCTGGTATTTCCACTTGCCATAGGTTCGCCTTCACAGGTCTAGTGGTATCTGCCCCAAATTACGATTTTTCTGGCAACGTTTCTTAAGTGAAGCACTGCAACAGTTAAATTAGTCACACAATTGTTAAATTAATCTGGCTTCTCAGATTTTGCTTGTCAGAAGGTTGCCAAAGAGGATGACGTGACCCCATGACACTGCAACCATCATAAATGTGAGTCAGTTGTCAAAGCATCTGAATGTAAATCAGGTTACCCTGGGGATGCTGTCCTATGTCTCAAAACCGGTCATAAAGTCATTTTTTTGCAGTGCTGTCCTAACTTCGAACAGTCACTGAATGAACCTCTGTAAATCGAGGACTACCTGTACATTACCAAATCATCACATTTTCCCCTGTGTCTTTTACAGCCCCCAGTGGCCAAAAATCAAAGCAAATTTAGCCTGGTCCAAAAGCGGAGTTGCCCAAAAATATGTCTAGCAAATGTTGGAAATGTAACCAAAAAACAGGCTCATTTTATCATATGTGGTAAAGGTAGAGGTTCCCCTCGCACATCCGTGCTAGTTGTTCCCGGCTGTAGGGGACGCCGGTGCTCATCTCCATTACAAAGCCGAAGAGCCAGCACTGTCTGAAGACATTTCCGTGGTCATGTGGCCGGCATGCCTAAATGCCAAAGGCGCACAGAATGCTGTTACCTTCCCACCAAAGTGGTCCCTATTTTTCTACTTGCATTTTTTACACGCTTTTGAACAGCTAGGTTGGCAGAAGCTGGGACAAGTAACGGGAGCTCACTCTGTTACGCGCGATGCGAGGGATTTGAGCTGCCGAACTGCCGACCTTTCTGATCGACCAGCTCAGCGTCTTAGCCACTGAGGCACCGCGTCCCTATAATCCTATGTGGTGGACTTTTGCAAAAGCAAAAAAAAAAAAAANGTGGACTTTTGCAAAAAAAAAAAAAAAAAAAAGATTGGGCAAAGATACATAGGTGGCTAGAAAAGATGATAGGGAAGCATGTAGATTTTAAACTTGAACTGTTTTTATTACGTATAGAATCAGAAAAAAATGATAAGAGAAGCATATACTTAATGTCACATGTCTGAATTATATTTGCACAATACTGGAAAAATGAAGATACAGATATAGATGAAGAGATAGTCAGGAAGATACTAGACCAGTAATGGTTAACCTTTTTGGGCTCCTGTGCCAAAAATTGTGTGCAGACTTGTACACTCATGCTTGTGTGCTAGCACCCAGAAAGCAATGCGCGCTCCCCCCCGCGCCCCTTATGCATGCGTGCGCAATACTAACCCACCCACACAGCCCCAGTACCTGCATTGCGTCTCACAGCTGATTTTCGGCTGGTTTGAGGCCATTTTCGTCCTCCCAGAGGCTTTAGGAAGGCTTCTACAGGCTTTTCAGGTCAAAAACTAGGCCATTTCGTCACTTCCGGTATTTCCGGAAAAACAGGAAGTGATGAAACGTGCCTATTTTTTGGCCTGAAAAGCCTGCAGAAGCCTTCCTCAAGCCTCTGGGAGGCCAAGAAAAGCCCTCAAACTGGCTGAAAATCATTTGTGAGGTGCACATATGCGCAATGAGGTAAGTTTGCCTGCAGCTCACATGCCGACACAAATGGCTCTGTGTGCCCCCTGTGGCATGCGTGCCATAGGTTCGCCATCACGGTACCAGACTGTGCAGAAATGGATAGATTGACATTGAAAATTAAACAGAATATTATCAAGCATGGAATCTATTTTACCAATGGTTGGGAAAAAGGGCTGGAGATTTAAGAATGTAACTTTGCATTGTTAAGCACATTAAATACCCAGACAACAAGATGTTTATGAAGCACCAAGGAATGTATTTAATAGAAAATCAATTAAAAAAAAACCCCAAAGTTGCCCGATTCTGCGGCTAAGGTGACGGGTGCAAGGCAGGTTGAGTTACTTGAGTCTGGCTGAATTTCTCTGTGCTTGTAGGAGTCTAGAAGTCCAGATTGCTCCAACTCCACCCAATCTTTCTGGGACTCTGAATTGGGACTGCTGCGTGTCATCATCAAGGAGGAAGATGACAGTGAAGAGGCCCTTCCGTCAGGTAAAAGAGGAATCGCACAATAATGGATGATGGAGGGGTCTTGAGTGCCCTGAAATTCCTTTCTTGGCCAGGCTTACTTTTAGCTCCCTTGTGGGTTCCTTGGTCCATTTCCCTTGTTATCTATTGACAACCCAACAGTGCTCAATAGGAATTCTCCGCAGCTGGGATGTTCATCCTGTGACATCACAACAGCTCAGTCACAGTGTCTGGGACTGCCTTGCAAAGTACAGGTAGTCCTCAACATATGACCACAACTGAGCTCAAAATTTCTGTTGTGAAGCGAGACATTTGTTCAATGAGTTTTGCCCTATTTTTCAACCTTTTTCTTTTGATGAAAAAAAAGTTTTTTATTTTATTTTGACAAACATTCCATCTTTTCTTGAAACAGTGTGTCTTCTGGGTTCAAATATCTTGTGTCATAATATTTATGGTTCATACAATTCCCTTTCCATAGCAACAATAATCACATTGTATACAATTAATTGTGTCTACCCCAGAGGGATACAATTGAGATCGAGGGAGGTACTAATACCACTCTGTAAAGCCTTAGTAAGACCACACCTAGAGTACTGCATCCAGTTTTGGTCACC
>BHFT01003269.1:75594-110278 GCA_004320025.1 Laticauda laticaudata | reverse complement strand
ATTAGAAGAACGCGATGCATCCTGTTGTACCACTGCGTACGTCTTTCATACGCTCTATCCGTCAAATATCCATCTACTGCTATTTCATCCGCTCAGTTTTCAGCTGCACAAAACTTTTTGAGCGGATGACTTTCCGACGCGTACGATCTACATCCGCGACACATATGGGCAACAAGCTTTCTACGTCTGTTGCATCCATTACGCGGCCGATGTAGCCATCCTCAGCATCCTCTCGGATCTGCTCTAGCGGGAAAGCGGAAAGAGGGAGGAAGCGGAAAGGTACGCGGAACGTCCAACACAGCTTAGTAGCACGGACATGTAGAAAGGATGAAAGCGGATGCAGCTCGGATATAAAGCATATAAAACAGACCAAAACGTTCGTATATGGGACGTATCTCGGATATTTAGGATGTCTGGAGTATGCCTAGAGTATGTGGAAGGACACCTAGCGGAAAAACCGACAATTCCAATAAAAAGGGGAGGAAATCACCTGGATCTCACTATCAGTCCAGCAGCCCTGGTGTGCAGACCTCTTCAGCCTTGCCTTGCTCTTCCACATCATCCATTGATGTCACCATGGATCATCGCACACTCCTTTTGGTAGCCGCCATCATTCAACACCAGAACCAAGCCTCTTCAGACTGTTTCACCTTTTCCATGCAAGGAGAAGGAGACGTCCAAGAGCTGTCTGGGTCCGAAGATGGATCGGGAGAAGAGTGGAGTTTGGACTCTATGACAGCTGATGGTGGAGCTGAGGAATGAAGACACTCGTGCATTCCAGCACTTCATGAGGATGCCACCAGCCATGTTGACGAAGTTGGGGATCATCTGAGACCCAGGTTGACCAGGCAGACACCAACTTCCATCCCAGCCTAGACCCTGGACTGAAGTTGCACTGACTCTGCGCACCTGCCTCTGGGCCACATAACAGAAACATGCAGTATGCCTGGAGGGTGCCAACAAGCAGCATCAGCATTTGGTCAGAGTAGTTGGGCAGGCCATCATCGAAGAATATGTGGAGGAGCTCCTCCAGTGTCCCACCACTGAAGAAGGCTGGAGGGAAAGTTGCAGAGCGCAGTGCGTATCAGAGGTGGAACTTTCCCCACCACCGTGGAGCCATAAGTGGAGAGCACGTGGCCTGCAAAGCTCCACCCAATTCAGGATTCCAATTATTTCAACTACCAAGGGCTTCTCAGTAATCATCCTCTTTGCCAATGGTTGATGCTGATCTACACTGATGCTTCAGGCAACGGGTCAACTTCAGAATGGCCAGGTATACAATGCCAGTGACCTCAAGGATGGCGGCGAATGCAACCTAATCATGGTTTCCCCAGACTCAGACCCCCCACCCAATGACACACAAGATGTGCCCTACTTCATCGTTGGTTGATGACACCTTCTCCCTCAGAACCTACCTCATGAAGCCTACACTTCAAATACCTCACCCATGAAGAGAGGATCTCAACTACAGGCTGTCCAGGCAAGACGGTGGTGGGAGAACGCCTTTGGCATCCTGGCCAACAGGTTCCAGGTTTACTTCTCACCACCATGGCAGCATCACCCAGGACTGTGAGGAGCATCGGGAAGCTTGCTGCATCCTGCCACAATCTCATGCGCACCTGCTACCCAGTGTTACAGAACCAGGCTCCGTGGACCTCCAACAAGGCAAGGGGACATGGAGCCTGGTGAATGGAGCAAGGACAAAACCTTGAATAGACACTGTGGATGTGCAAGGCCCCAACAGAGCGTTCACATGAAGGGAAGAAGCAGCGCAACCTCCTGAAACACTGGTGCAACTCCCCAGGTGGCAGCAGTAGTGGCAAGACAGGATGGTAGATGTCTTAATGGATGCTCCTTGAGCCTGTCTCATCACACTGATGACATTGTGCCATGCATGTTGAGTGGCCTACAATGAACAGGGCATTAATAAAGAGTTTTGTTTATGTTGAAATGTGTTGATCAATGATTAAATTGTTACTGAATAAAAAGGGCCATATGTGTGGCAGCTGGGAGGGTGACCAGTACAGTCCCACTATGCTTTGCACTGGAGGTTATCTATCCCACAGCTATCCCTACACCATCCCACAGCTATCCTTACCCATCCCACAGCTATCCATGCCCACAGCTCTCCTACCAATCCCCACGAGCATGCAAAGGCTTAACACTTTATAAGTAAAAAAAATGAACCAATGGTGTGAAGCAAAGATACCTTTATTAAATAACAAACTGTCATGACTTTATTAAAAAGCAAAATGACCCCAAGTAAAGTGTCTTAAGCAAAGATAAAGTGAACAGGTAACAACTCAGTCTCTGGCACTCTTCTCAATCACTCTGAGGCGTGCCCATGGTCTCAGATGTAAAGGGCCAGGGACTGTGGAGGTGGCTGTTGTCTGGGGTGCTGGTCTGAGGCGCCATTGGGGTGCCCCCCGAGAGGACAACAGGAGATGGTGTGTGCAGGAAGCTCTCAGAGAAGCTGACTCAGTCCCGTGAGGTTGAGAGGCCCTTCATCAAGTACCTGGGATGTGAGCCCAAGACTGGTGACAGATTTCTGATGAAGGGCTTGGCTGTGGGGTGAGGAAGGAGGAGTGTAGTGGGGCTGTCTGGTTTGCAGCTGGTCAGTGAGGCGTCTGTGGCGTCCGAGGACCTGGGCCTGGACTGGGAAGGGCTGCCTCTGCTGTGGGAAGTCCTGGGTAGTGGTAGGCTTTGTGGGCGAGGGGCCTGTTGAAATCTGTGGAAGGGCTGTGACATCACCTGGGGTGGAGAGCAGACCTGGAGTGGGTCGGAGCAGTGAGCTGGGCCTGGAGGGGTGTGCAGAAGAGCTGTGATCCTCTCCCATCACCTGGTACTCGGCCTCGGGCATGTCAAAGTGGACCAGCTGGGAGAGGAGATCGTGGCTGGTGTGTGATGGTGTCCCGATCTCCAAGAGAGCAGGTGTGGCTCGTGTCCCTCCGGTCTGCCTCCTGCCTGCTTTCTGTGGAGGTGGACCTGGGTGGTTGGGTGTCGTCTGGTGGCTGTTTCTTCTTGCTCCATCTGAGACATTGGATCCTCCACGTCCTCCGGCACGGGAGATGGCAGCGTCGGGGGGGGTCTCTGTCGTGGGGCCACTCAAAGACACCTGCCTGGACAAGGAGGTGTCTCCTGGCTGGACGAGGAGTGGCTCTCTGTGGGCTGTCTTGAGGAAAAGGGTTGACAGAGGGGCTGCTCTTCAGTGGCGATCTCACCCTCCAGAAGCTGCCACTGCCCATGACATAGGTTCCCCGTCAGTGAACTTGACAGCGGCTGCCCGGATTTCTTCAGGTGCAGCTTGCCATACCAGTGTGCTGTGCTTCCACCACCCAAGGAGTACATCTGAAGTGTAGCCCAGGCTCTCCGCCTTCTCTCTCCACACTGCCTGCTTCCTCTTGGTGTCCGCTGATAGAGCCTGTGGCCCTTCTCCACAGGTACTCGTTCTCCCTCAGCCATTCCAGCACCTCTCCTCATGGTCTTCGGAAATGGAGTAGCTGTGTTCCTCTCTTCCTCCTTGCCTTGCCTCTTTCTTCCCTCTGGCAGGGGCTTCAGCCTCAGCAGCAGGGCTTTGACCTGGCGGCCCACCACAGCAGCAGCGAGCAGCAGAAGCACCCAGCAGCAAGCAGGAAAAGCACCAGCAGGGTAGCACACCAGCAGAAGCACCAGCAGCTTCAGAGTCAGCCCGGCGTAGTGGTGGGATGGTGTCTGTCCTTCTGCCAGGGCTGGCAGGAGTAGGCACAGGCTTCACTCTTCTTCCCCATGGTGTCTCTCAGATGTCTCTGGCACGAGGTGCTTCCTCTGAATGAGTGGACTGCTTTGCAACGCAGTTTTCATCGGACTTTTGATTCGCAAGTAGCATCCTCCGCCGGCATTGTGCAGTGAATGCTTTGTGCATCCGCTACGCATGGCCGGCTATTGCATCTATAGCGTCCGTGATGCATCTTGCGTCATCCGCTATGACATCCGCCTCCTTCCCTATGCGTTCCGCTTCGCTATTCTCCCCTGGAGCCCTTGGATATGTCATCCGCTTCCATCGCTAGGCTTCCAACGAACTTCGGCTTACATCCCTGCCTACATCCTCCCCCACGTCCGTTTCCTCTCCTTGTTTTCCGTTTCTGTTTATACAAAATTCTGGGGCACTTTAGGAGCGGATAACAACGGATGGAGCCACCTCTGAAATTTTGCGCATCTGCGTGTCCTGTTTGCATAATGTTTTGCATCCGTCGGCCAGTGTGACCGTAGCCCTTAATAATGACGGTCTTGATATTTCCCACAAACTGACAACGGATGGCAAGCTTTTTTGTCCGTTTTACATCCTCTTTGCATCCGTTGGTGCAGTGTGACATGGGCTTTAACTAGTCAGGTTCTAGATCCTCCAATGCTTGGAGTTTTATTCTTAGCACTCAGTCTTATTTCCTGAGACAATGCAGAATGTGACAAGCACACATTTCCCTACTGTTGCTGTGACATCTTGACAAAATCTTTGTAATCTATAAAATGCTTATTCTAATATTGGCACTTCAACTCTACATAAACCAGCATGTATGTTAATATTTATGTTGCTTTAGTAAGAAAATGACCCGACTGAGCTTTTTCTTAATCCCAAAAAGAGGATAGGAAATCTTTCAAGATTTTTTTTTCCTATCTTCTGATGAACAGAGGAAGTTTTTGTAGAGGTATTTTGGTTTATGTTGAAGAGCTTGATTATCACCAATCAGCACAATAATGTCATGTTCCTGCACAACAGCTTTAAAAAAAAATCAAGGGCAGTCCAGACCTTTTGGGACCCAGAGCTATGGGTAGAGAGGGGAGCATTCCAACTTAGCTAAAGGCAGACAGTTTCAGAAACCTGCATTACATCAATGTTTCAATCTTCCAGTGTGGTGAGGAAGCTGTTATTTGCAAGCTGGACACCATCTTTGCGGTCCTTGTTTTGTGTCAAGCTGTAATATGAAGTGCAATCTTCTTTTGGGTTTGAACAGGAGGTAGAATTTTCCTCCAATTTGTTTCTTCATGAAAATGATCTCCAAGCAGGTGTGTGTTTCAGGAAAGGGCTGGATAATGAATCTTTCTCAGTAATCCTCTGGGCAATCTTGAATGTTATAGTGAGAAGGTTTCGGGACTTTCAGGGATAGATGGGAGTTGGGAGGGAGGATGGGCACATACTGGGTGTAATGGAGCAATTTGTAATTGCTTGTCAAGAATCCAATTTGGATCTCCTGTTGGCAAGACACCTGTAAAATAAAACAATCTGTTTTTGTTTTGTTTTTGGTGGGGGATAATAACTTTATTCAAAACAACGATAAAGGGTAATTGGGTCAAACAGTTTAAAGAGCTACAAATTTATCAGCATCTATCTTTTCCTCAAATTCCATTCATGGTTAGCTGCAAGTAAATACTTGAAAGTGAGACTCATCTGGTCTTTTTTATTTTGATTCTTCTACAATATCTGTGAGTACAAAGCTGGATTTTCCAGCTTTAAATCATATGATATATTATTTCAGTTCTACTGATATGTACAACAGAAAACTGTCAATTAATTGTTAGTAAACAGTTGAATTGTTAGTTCAAGCTCTGATGGAACAGGTGAACATTTTCATTTGAGAAAAGGGAATTTTCCAGGTATTTCTGAGCAGTATTGTGATATTTATGACATGGATTTTAAAACTAATTTCTAATTTAGCTATGTAAACAATTTCTGCTTCTTGTTGTTAGTCCTCAGTGCCTCACTAACTTCTTATTTTTAACTCCTCAGTGTTTTTTTTCCTAATAACCAGTTTCACACTGGATTCTGATGATGAGGCATCTTTTTTCAATTTCAGCTGAATATCCTGCTTTTCCTTGTTTTTTCTCAATGACATTGATTTTTGTCTCAGATAAATAAACTGTTTTGTTTTGCTTTGTTCTCTCTTTAGAGTTCTTGTGGCCATTTTGTGCAAGACGAAAATTATTTCCAACTCTTTTAATAGCTGCTGTCAGGTTATAAAGATATCCTCTATCTTTGATTGTATACCCCAGGCCATTTTATATGGAAAGAGAAAAATAGGTATGAATAGAGAGAAAAATAGATAGCGGCACAGTAGCCTAGAGGTGAAGCCCTTGTCTCCCACTTAGAAAGCTGAGTGATCAATCCTAGGTAGCAGCAGATGTTTCTCTCTCAAGGCACAAAGAGAAAATATCTGCTAAAAACTCCACAGGAAGGGCATCCGGCCAGTCAACCCTCAGCTCCATTCAGTCGCCCCGACCCCACTCTGAAGTAAGGGATTAAAAGGATCGTAGAAAGAAAAAAAAGAGAGAAATAGGTATGAGTAGATTTCAGCCTCTTTTCGATCAGAATTTCAGTCCGTTGACTTCCCTTGGAGTCAGCCAGACTTTGCAAATAGGTTTCTAAGTGCTATTTAATGTGTGAAATCACAGAGGTAGAGAGACAAGCAACTAATAGACTGGAACCTAGTTCTCACATCTTCTGGCCTTCAATTGTCAAATAGGCAAATGAACCGTTACTACTATCATTTCATTCTCAGAATATTTATAGCATTAAGCTTCCCAATGTGAACATGAAACATACAGAAGATGCATGCAAGCTAAATCAGAACTGCATCTGTGCTTCTAAAATGTCTGTAACTGTACTAACAAAAAACCAAAGTTCCTGGAGAGGGTTTTCTAATTTCTCTCCCGCTTTTCCCTGTTTTGTTTTCTTTTTCTCCCCCACAGCTTACTAAGACAGGTCCAGGTGTCAACTGCCTGGAGTCCATGTGTTGCTTCTCCCATGGGGAACCAACCTGCACACCTTTTAGAAGAATGCTGGAGCGAATAATGAGACGGTGCAGCCCCACCCGAGTCAACAGGTGTGGAATCTCTCTGAAATGCCTTTGCTGCAGACAGTTCTCCTATAAACTGGAACACGATGAACCGACAACTATAGCTGTCTAGTCCGAGACAGGAAACCATCTTCCTAGGTTCAAGCTGGGATCTTCAGAGAAGATCCAAGTTTGTGCTTTGAATGTGGGGGGAATGAGAGATTGTTGCGTTAACTGGTTGTTGTTGAAAAACTGGTTGAATTGTGGGGTTTTTTGTGGGTTTTTTTGTGTGTTTTTTTTATGACGCCGCCTTTTCTCTGATCCTGCAACTGCTATTGTGCCTTTAGTGGCTTCGGTGTTATAAGCTGTCTGAGGTGAGCACTCCCCTGCTCTTTTCGAGCACCGGCCAGTGATTCACAAGTGTGCTTTTTCTTGCTCTGAGCTCCCTGTCAGCATCATTTTTGCCTTTTTACTTAAACGTGCGCGTTTCAGTATAGTTTCTCTCCCTTCCCTTGTATGTCTTTTTTTTCCCCTGAAAGTCAGACTCCGGTCCTCATTTCCCTTCCCTTGTGGGTTTAGCTGCTTTGCCTTTTGAACTCCAAAGGCTTGTCCTGTGTTTGATCACTATGTGTCTCCCCTTCTAGACATGCCTCCTTTTAGCTCCAAGGTTTGGGGTTTTCTCCCCATAAATTTTCATTTCGGGGTAGGGGGAGAAAAGTTTGGTAGGTTTCCTCTATTTCTTGTTCAGCAACTATGTGAAAATCAATTATTTTTAACAATATGAAACAAAGCTCATATTTGAGTAAAATAATAATCTAAAGCCATTCCAAATTATGATTAAAAGTAGACCTTTTTTAACGAACACGAAGCCATTCAGAAATAGGCTAAGCCTATTTATGTGTTTGCTAACTTATACAGGTCTGTATAGATCAATGAGATCAATGAGAACCTTTCTTAATTTACAGAAGGTTCTGTCTTAAAACGGACAAGTGAAAACTCTATGGAGATGCTGTAGAAAGGAATGAGTTTTTGCCCAGTGTTTCTAATCCCAAGTTAAGATTGTTTTCTTCTTTCCTTGATGATATTAGCCATCCTTCTGAAGCATTAGCTGAGAGAACACTGTTTAACCTTGGTCACAGTTAAACAGCAGTTTGAGTTGAGATAAGATGAGATCCAGCAAATTATTAGGGCAAGTTTCTCAGTTTGGGGGAGACAGACTTGAACAAAGTCCTCTTGGAGGATACTGCTTTCAAAAGATCAGGAGAAACATGATGGCCCACACAATTTGGGAGTACGGCTACCAGGTCTCTATGGCAAAAAAAACGAGACAACCATTGGAATGGCATAAAGAATTAGTTTTCTCTTTATTTGCTGCTATCAGTTGGTCAGCTGGATGTTTACAGTCCTCATTTAAGGATGCAGTAGCTTTTTACTAGTAGCTACTTTTAAAAAACTGTTGGAAAACTTACTGTGGACACTTCTAAATTGTAATTTTCATGCTCAACTCCTTTGAATATTTCCTTCTTTTACTGATTTTTTTTTCTAAAACAATATCCTCAAATGTGTTAATCCCTCTGCAGCTCCATTTTAAGTTTTTACTAAAGTGATTGGTTTTTTTCCTTCATAAAATGGGAACTGTTACAAGCCGGATTTAAAAAATAAATAGTAACCTGTCTCTCTTTGTAAAGAAAGAAGGCAAGATGTATAAAATAAAATATTTCCTAGACATTTTTAAAACAGGAACAGTATCTGATTGATCTAAAAGTAGCTTTTTCTCCCCTGGGGTAATGATTTCTGATAAAAGTATATTTGCACCTCTTGGATATCCTCTACCATTAGAATGCCTACCTGCCACTACTATGATTGGAGTTTGTATGGAATGAGGTCTTGTCAGCATCAGGGATGCCTGGCAAGAGGATATACAGTGTGTCTCTGTAATTCACCATGCAGAGATACTTTGAACTCCCTCCTCTGCATATTTCAGGATTTCTTCAACCCAGAGGCATACACATTGCACACCAAACACAGAGCCTTGATCAAACCATCATGGTTGCTGTCTTTACTTTTTAACCAGCCCCCATGGATAGTCCTACTTCATCCCCTGGTCAAAGAGAGCAACCTTGATTGCACCAGAATTTTCATATCAAGCTCTTTCATGTCCAACTTTTAAAATGATTGTTGTCTGCCTCATTCTTACATGGGAGAGAGTTATGTTTGTAGTCACTGTTGGGTTGTGTGCATGCAACACATATATTCCATTCAGGCAAAAACATAGCAGATTCATTCTCATTATATGCTAAGCTTGAATGGTGTAACCCTGGCTAGTCTTTTCCTCTGGTTTAGCATAACGTGCAGACTATGATGGAACAAGAGATTGTGCAAATCCGCAAAAAGTGATTAAATTAGTTAATGATGGTAAGCATGCAGTCTGAATGCAGATTATTTGGGTTGGAAATTGAAGTTATTTTGAGAGAGGTTTCCTCCTATCTCATTAGCCCCATCTTCAGTCATACGACAACATACTACATTGTTGGAAATGAAACAAGTAATATATATTCAGAGGTCTGTGCTATCTTGTTCATTGTTTAATATAAAAATGTCACTCAGAGAGAAGTTCACAAGTCCTAGCTATGGTTCTTGCAAAAGGTAGGTATCGCCAGCTTCAAAATCAACGTTGAATAAATACATCTAGTGATTTTAAAAAAAAATGTTTTTCTGTTTTTCGTATCTTAACAAATACATGATTTGACTTTCATGTTTGATAGAAGATAAAGTACTCCTCCCTCATCTGATCTGCATGCTGATATGTGGAAGACGGATTGCCAAAATAGTACTTTGAAATTCTGCTGGTTTTTCTCCCAATTAGGACAAACTTCTAAATTGTCATTAATGTATGTTTTAAAATACAAGATTTAAAATTGTACTGCCTTCCAGGCACATTGAATGGCATCTAAACTAAAGCATTTCATAATGCAACAATTGATCTAATTGTTAGAACTTGATTCATTAAAATCAAGGATTTAACAGTAATGACAATCTGGGATAGTACAATCATTTCCCAGATTTGGTTGGGACCAAAATTATTCAGACGTATAACCCTTTGGAATATAGTTTCCTACCTAAGCAGAATACTAAGAAAGGCATATTTTCAAGGTGCAAAATTCTCACCCGCTTCATAACCATTCCTTATGAGCAGGCAGAGTTGCCAAGGTGACTTAGCCTTATATTTTGATTTGAGTATATATTAGTCACTTTTCTTGCAATAGAAGCTGATCTGGATAGAAGTTAAAAATATTTCCACAGTGGTTTACAGAAATGATCCATAATGCTTTACAGAAGTGAACCAAATAAAATGTTTTCTGCAGGCCATTTGTTCCATTGTGAGATAATTAGTAGAGATGGAACAAGCTTTTTACTTCATCTGCATGGCATTAGACAACCCTCCACATCTGTCTTTGTGGAGATGATCTACCTCATCTGAAGCCCATAAAGATATGTCTCGGGTGGAGACTTCAAGACTCATATCCAGTTGGCAGATCTACACTACCCTAAACTGATTATTGTGGTTTTTTTTAACCAACTACTAGGGAAAATTGTGTTACCAACCAAATCTTCTTTGTACTTGATATTCTGTCAAATATGAGGATCAGTGTATGAAATCAAATCTTCAATAATTTGGATGAATGAACTCATATTTCATCTAACTGTGTGCTTAAATGCTTGGAGTATGAAGGAAAGAGATGCAGTACCTAACATGCTCTTTAGCAAAGTGAACATCCATTTTAATTAAATCAATTAACAAAACCTTAGAGCCATTTCTTGTTTCCATTGGGCACAGTTTTCTCCAAATCATCAAATTCTGTTCTTCATTTCTCTTCCATCAAACTGTCACTTGCATTGATTGCTCCAAATTCAGTGTTGTGTTATTAACCATATTCATTTGCAGTGTTTTGCTCAGCTGATTTTGTATGGCTGGGGTAGGTATTTGCATGGTCTCTCATTTGGGGTGGTTGCACACCAATGATCGAATTCCTTCAGTTTCTTAATAGCTCTGTTTATTGCATAGTCAGCAGTCTCGATGCATGAGCCTGGTAGAATACAGGCCCCGTCTTCTATGAGAGAAGGACAGGTTTTAGAGCAGGGGTGGGGAACTATGGCCCTTGCTGGCTCAGGAATTCTGCGACACAAGTCCACAAGTCATAAAGGGCCTATGGTTCCCTATCTCTGCTTTAGAGCAGGGATCTCCAACCTTAGCAACTTTAAGACTTGTGGACTTCAATTCCCAGAATTCCTCAGCCAGCTTTGATTAGCCACAAGTCTTAAAGTTGCCAAGGTTGGAGACCCCTGCTTTGGAGCATGCCTGTGTGTTTACATAAAACCTTCACACCTACGGAACTCTGGATTAGAGTAATTATATGAAAGCAAGTCAGGTTGCAACTCTGATCTAATCATATGGGCCTTCCCAAGAACACATATGCAACCCTACCATTTCTGATCTTGGTTCTGGGGATTTTCTGATTCTCTGTGCCTGATTTGCCACCAGAACTTTGGTCCATATCTTAGTCATTTTGGATATATGTCTCTGAAAATGCCTCTGGGACCAAAACTCTGGTTTCCCATCAGCAAACGTTTCTTTCTTGTTATTTAGATCATGGAGCTCTACGGAACCTTTCTGTACCAGCGATGGAAGCTTCTTGACGTTATCCACAATGGAATCCATTACTTGAGACTTTTCTCAATGCCTTGTGGAAAAACCATGACATCTTGGTTGTAACCAATCTACCAGCCCCTTATGGCCTCCTTTTTAAATGTCATGGCCAGGTTCATATATTGGGGGTGGGTGGGAATTGAAGCCTGGTATTTGCAACAAATACTATTGAAAAAAGAAAAACTGTACATTCCAGTGGAAGCATTAGCATTGTTTAGATGGATGCTATTAATTTTCCATGGTCACATTAGGAATAATAACTTGCTGGAAACCCTTCAGAAAAGTGATTGCTTTGGTTCCCAAATATCCACAACTAATTAGCAAAATATGAGTGGCTTTGCTAAATTGGGAAACGGTATTCTTCTATTCTTCTCCACAAAATGCATAGATCTTCCTTCATAAATTGACTTGGCTAATTCTGAAAGATTTTGAACATGCATACTCTGGAGAGAGAGAGAGAGAGAGAAGTTCCCTGAGGATGGACTCCAGCATAAGCCCGAAAACTTGGAAGGATAAACCTCTGGTCCAACTCAGATTGGATCCTGCAACATTATCTTGGGACACATATATTTACTCTCATTTGCGAGGGGGAGAAAGCTGTTAAATAAATTAGCATTATTTCTGGACATTCTTGATTCAAATTTGGAGAAAGGACGCTTTTTGAGGCATTACTTTTCTCCTCCTCCACTCCTCCCTTCCCAACCATTTATTTAGTCATCTTACACTCTTGTTGAGAGCACTTAAGAATTCTCCCTGATTTTGCAGGGGCGGCAAAAAGAAAACAAAATGCAGCCACACTTGTACATAGTTTGTGTCAAATGAAGAGCATGCTGTTCAGGACAATAAATGAGATGATGGCCTTCAGCCAAAAGAAATTGCGTCTCTGAATTCTTGATTTCAATCAACTAGGGCTTGGTGGGCCACAAAAGGACCATTGGAAGCATTCGCTCCCACATTTTTCACATGAGATGAAAAAGTTCGGCATTTGCTATTCCGGTTCTACCCTCTGTGGCTGGCAGAGAACCCATCATAAATAATCCGGGGGGAATTTTTCTTTTTTGCCAACAATTTCATAATTTCAGAATGCTTTTCAGGGTCCCTGTGGATCAGTTACAAGGTTATCTTGCCCTCCCCATGATTTGGGGTACAGTTGCCAAAATGGCAGGCCCATTGCTTTCAAAATGGAGCAATTATCAGACACTTCCACTGTGTAAACTCTGAACTGGCTATATACTTGCATATCTTTTAGGAATGCCAGTTCCTTTTATTTATATTTTAATGCTGATATTTTTTTTCCCCTGTTAGGAGCCAACAGATTGATTCAATACGTCGGTTTTCAAACCAGAGAACTTTAAGATGTGTGGACTTCAATTCCCAGAATTCCCTAGCCACCCATGCTGGCTGGGGAATTCTGGGAGTTAAAAAATCTACACTTTGTTCCCAAGTTTGAGAAACACTGCTGTGTGTTAGTATGTTAGACAAAGCAGAGCTTTTCAGGGAAATGCACCTCACAATCAGCAGCCTGCACTTATTTCAACATGTTTAATGTGCTCCCCTTATTCCAAATATCGTTTACTCGTTTTATTTCTATCCTGCCTTTCTAACCCCGAGTTCTCATTTAAAGGAGCATCATTTCGTCACTGTCATAGATCCATAGATCACTCATATCCATCCTTTCCATTCTGGTTTGTCTTCCCCCCCCTTTCCCCACCAAAACTATCCCCACAATGAATTGTGAAAGGATCCAAAATTTCAAAAACGATCAAAACTCCAAGCATTTATTTAAATCCACTTCATCGTGCAATTAATGTTTCTGCTTTGGTTTTGTATGATGTTAGAATTTAACTCTGTTTTTCTTCACAGATGTACAATTACTGGAACTGACTTCCATGTGTTTTTTGTTTTGTTTTTTTAAATTCCCATTTCTTTCTCGTCCCTCCTCAGTGTGTGTAAGGGTGCAGAAGAAGCATGCATTTAAACAAATTCAGGAAGAGTTTAAGACTCCATCTATCCAAGCCGGGTATCAGTTTCTAACTAAGGGGCAAAAGTGACAGCCGAGTGAAGACCAGTTTCCTTCTCCTATTGTTTGTTCTATGACCAGCAATTCGGGTCAAATGGAAGGAAGGCAAAATGTATTGCACGTTGCATCACAATTAAGTTTCGTCCTTTCTTTCTCTGAATGTTTTGTGTATTTCAGTAAACTCATATTTACTTCTAGGTTGAGGATTAGGCCAAAAATACATTGCAGAACAGGAAAAAGAAAATGCAGGAAATTCCTGTGAAATGAATGACCTCAGATAAAGCAATAACACTTGAAATAAGCCAAGGAAGGAAGATGATTTTTCTTCATTATATTTTGGGGGGACATTGGGATAAATTCTCTTCAGTCTTTTGAGAGTCTGCAGAACACGAAAAGAAAGCCATTTTCCTTTCCATCAGTACCAATAAACTTCATGGACGTGGTCATGTAATTTTCTTGGCAGCTATACAGAAATGGATTGTCACATTTTGTGGAATGGTTTTCAACTTCCCAGTTGAGGCTCTTGCTCTGGCAACACTCATTTAGTATTTTGCTCCACAGCTTTCCACCGAGTTGCAGAATCCCCTATTCCAAGCAAAGACGCCATTGATGATGTGTTTGGTCTTGGTCCTGGGTGAACAAGAGTGGAGCATCTGACCCATAAAGCCCGGTGGGGTAAAGGATTTGGAGCAGAAGGAGCTCAGTCCTTGATAGGGATGGCATTGAAGAACTCAAAGGGCATCAGATCTGGGTTGGTCTCAGGAATTTCTACGTCAGTTGCAGGTTGAGATGTTAAAGAGCATGGAAATCCATCTTCTGCATGCTCACTGAAAATGAAGCAAGCCCCATTTTTCTTTCCACCATAGGATGGTCCAGGTTTCATTTCCTCACCCCACCCCCCAATGTCCAGTGAAGAAATTGAAGCACCATATGACACGAAAGAGTTGGCGATATGGCTGTTTAAAAGAAATAATTTAGGGTTGACTTCTATCCTCCCATTAACCCACATTACAAATCACTTATTTAATCTCTTCTTTCTTTATGATCCAATAGACAGTGATGCCTCCTCAAATTCAGTCCATTGTCTTTGCAACTAAAAAAAACAAACTAATTTCTCACCTGTGCCAGATTGGATTTCCCTCCCCCATATGAACTTAAACTACAGTAAAGGAGATTGCAGTGCAGGAATTTCCCGATGGGAAGAACTGCTAACCAATTATTTGTCCAGAAGGCTTTAGCAGGATTCCTGCACCGCATAAGGCACTGAATCAAATTATCTCAGTTATCCCTTCCAACTCTATACTTCTCTTATTTTATTCCTGTATGTCCTGTTAAGAAAGGTGTTGCCATTATACAGTTTTATTAGTTTGGGACTTTTAACTAAAGACAGGTGTGGAAGCGCAGCTGAACCTGTATAAAAACTCACTCAGTAAATCAATCACACTCAGGGAAAAAGATGCATTTTAGATTGCTAAACATTGCCCAGCTTTCCAAAGAACATAAATGTACCCCTTTTTTTTTAGTTTGAACTTCTCTCAGGATAAAAGGAATTCGCATTTTGTTCGAAAATGATGTCTGTATATTCTGTATTTTTTAATAAGTGATCAGAGACTAGTGTAAAACTTCAAAGTTCAGTCATAATTAGTCACTCCAATACTGGGTTTCTATGTATGGAAAATAGGAGGAGTATTATGTATGTTCACGGCCTTGAATTACTTCTGAAGTAATAAAGGCAGACCAAAAATGTAACAAAAATGGAGTTACAACCAGTGATGGGGCAGATTTGATACATCGACAAATCAGGTAGTCCTTGACTTACAATGACAATTGAGCCCAAAATTTCTGTTGTTCATAGAGATATTTGTTAAGTGAGTTGTGTCCCATTTTGTGACCTTTCTTGCCAGTTGTTAAGTGAATCACTACAGTTGATAAGTTAGTAACCTGGTTGTTAAGTAAATCTGGCTTCCCCATTGACTTTGCATATCAAAAGGTTGCAAAAGATGAGCCCATGATCACATGACACAGCAATGGTCATAAGTATGAATGGATTTTAATCATACGATCATGGGGAGGCTACAAAGTTTGTAACTCTGACGAATGGTCGCAAGTCACTTTTTTTAGCGCGGTTGTAACTTTGAACGGTCACTAAATGAACTTTTGTAAGTCGAGGATTACCTGTACATATATTTTGTTTTTAAGCATTATATTTCTTGTTTAATTTTGCGCATAGGGTTGTTGTCAAGACTGCTTTCTTGGGTGCTAAGAATTGTGTATATTTTTGTGATTAATATTAGCTACATAACATGGGTTACTGTCTAAAAAAATTGAGATTAGTTCAACTATTTGATGTGGTCTTCTGTAGGCACAGATGAACTATCTACCAGCAATCTTGAGTATGCCTCAAGCTAAACCATAACATGCTGGTTTAGCTGAACAAGACACAGTTGTAACCATACTGTGGCTATGCACTTGATGCTCTTAAGTCAGGAGTGTCCAGCTTTGGCTGTTTTTAGACTTGTGGATTTCAACTCCCAAAATTCCCTAGCCAGCCATTCTGTCATTCCACAAGTCTTTAAAGATGTCAAAGTTGGACACTCCTGTTCTAAGCCAGGGCTCTCCAACCTTAGCAACTTTAAGACTTGTGGACTTCAACTCTCAGAATTCCTTAGTCAGCCATTCTGGATGGGGAATTCTGGGAGTTGAAGTCCACAAGTCTTAAAGTTATCAAAGTTGGAGACCCCTACTCTAAGCCATGCCACTCTCCTGCTTTTTCAGAATTCTTCCTGTGCCATTGACTTGATGTGGGAGTTTGTAGGTCTGTCTACAAATAAACTGATTTAGGACTGCAGTTGGGCTGGTGATCCAAAATATATGTTGCATGGAGAAATACTGTTTCAATACCAGCATCACCAGGTAAATGTTGAAGTAACTCTTCTGAAACTTTGGAATTCAACTGCTGGTTGAATATTATGGTATAGGTAGTCCTCACTTAACAACCCCAATTGGGACTGGCAATGCCACTTCTAAGTGGTGTAGTCGTTAAATGATCATCCAGGATCATGGAGTGAGACATCATGTGACTTGTGATTTCACTGCACTCCTGGCTTGTCCATTGACGTTGCTTGTTGGAAACTGGCTGTGGAGATCACAAATGGTGATTTTTGTGACAGCAGGATGCTGATCGCCATCAAGGCCCACCAGCTGTAGTGTGACCCAGAGAGGCTGCAACAGCTGCAAGTTTGAGGACTGGTTATAAAGTCAGTTTTTGCAGCGCCCTCATAACTGGTTGCAAAACAGGATGGTTAACTGAGGACTACTGAGATTTGATCTATCACAGGAGTGTTTCTTTTAATATGCATTGTCATTGTAGTAAACCTAGAATTAGAATTCTTTTACTGGCCAAGTGTGATTGGAGACACAAGGAATTTGTCTTGGTGCAAATGCTCTGTGTACATAAAAGATACATTCATCAAGAGTCAAGAATCATCAGGTACAACACTTAATAACAGACATAGGGTACAATAAGCAATTAAATCATACTAGGAAACAGTCCAGCAACCTATTAACGAAACTGGTCATTGATGCAATATGGAGATTGTAGTTTCTTCAATGTAAACTAAGCATTTACTGAAGATCACCAGCCATCCTAGGGCAGATCCAGTAGAGCAGCTGAAGTAGAAGGTATAATTGTGAAGTTGCTTTTAGTTCTTAGTGGTGGATGGAATTAAAAGTAGATCCTAGCTCTAACAAAAAAACAAACACCCCTACTGGCTAAGTTGGTGCTGTCACCACAGTTTTATTTAAAATAAATAAATGCTAGCAGTAATGTAGAGAATGCAGCTACTTCACACATTTGGTCCTTTGTTCTGTATTGTAGGGAATGGCTTCATTAAGCATAATCATGCTTAATTGTGGGGGGGACATAAAAGATTATGTGTTTAATTAATAAATTGATTTCAGCAAGGCACAACCATCGGCAGATTGGAGCCAAATGTCTGGTTTTAAAGAAACCCAACATAATTGACAGTAGCAATTATTGTACTTTCCAAATGAATGGCCATTGTTTTAAGAGAAATCCATCCCTATTTTATTTGAGTAGATGTAGAGATGTACGCGCCCGTTTTTTTGTAAAATGCTGTATTTTTGAATTTTAGATTGCAAAATAAATGTTATTCCCACTATGCCAAAGATGGCTCCCTTAAATGTGCTTAATTGATTCTATCCTTATGCTCTTGAAGAATGAACCTTTAGGGATGATCTGTTTTTAAACAAGCATGATTGGGTTTACTGGCCTTAAATTTTGGAAAGGGCACTGAATATTCCACTTGGGAGGACAGATCTCATTTTGAGTTGCTTCGGTCGTGTGCAGTGATTGGAGCAGAACAACTGGAAACAGGAGCAATCACTTTGTGGTCCAAAGGACTCTTGAGTTCAGACACTGTGATCATCCCACCATCATGATAATAGATGCTTTGTGGCAAAACGGTCAAATGCAGCTTCTTGTACTACTATGTTAATACATTGTTATACAAAAAAAAAATGGAAATTATATTTATTGAATAAAATATTTTGACTTTTTAACTGCCTTGATTTTATTTCTGAACAGTTCAGGGATGATGAATTGCAGGTTGAACGCAGCAAGTCTTACAAAAATGCTGCGCATGGACAGAGTTACAGAAAGGAACGACAGTTTTTGGACAAAACGCAAAGCCTTGATTCTTTGCTAAAGAATGTTTAAACTTTCATCCAGTTTTATTTTCAAACTCTTACATATGTTGCTCCTGCACATGTGTATCATTTTCCTTCCATTGCCCCTCAAAACATTCCAGGTTCATTTACTGACATTGAATCTAATTCAACCCACAGTTGAATGACATGAGAATGATTTGAGATGAGGTTTGAAATGTTTCTTTCTCATGCTTGTCTTAAATTCCTTCACTATGTTGTCCCACCTCTCTCTTTCTTTCTCTCTCTTTCTTTCTCTCTCTCTCTCTCTCTCTCTCTCTCTCACACGCACACACACAGTCTGATTAGATGATTTGGCACATACATTTGCAGAACCTGCTACGCTTTTAAAGAGCTACCTCACCTGGAGTACCAACACTGAGCCATAAACTAGTCAATATGTGCTATTTGAACTCAGAAAATAAAATCCAATGAACTGGTTAATCAGGTTTTATGAATGCAGCCATAGTATAAGAAAGGTCCTTTGCCTGTTGTTACTCTTAATGATGGAGATTATTTTGACACCTGGCTTTAATTAGTGGCTTCAATCCTTGGGCTGTTGACTCAGCCTTACCAAAAAAAAACCCTGGCAATACACGTCCCTAGGATACTGCCAAGAAAATTGCATCCTTATTGCCAGGCATTGAGCTAGACTCAGTCATTTTTACTCTGCTTTTTAAGATACCTGAGGATGAACATTTCATAGCACCTGAAATACCTATTTCTTTTTTTATTGTCATAACAGATTTGGCACTCTCTCTGAGTTGCAGCTAGCATTCCCTGCCTTTTCTCAGACACTTTTTTACTTCTGCAATGGGCTGACAAGAGCTGCTTTTTAACCACTGGATCTCTGAAAACTACAGGTCTAGCAACTGAGGTACATGATGTGCAAGCAACATTTAGGCGTTTTCTAAAAGGCAACCGGACTACGTTTTTTCCTCAATGATGTTTCGCTTCTCATCCAAGAAGCTTCTTCAGTTCTGGTTAGTATTCTTCAGTTCTTCAGCCAGACTTAAAAAGAAACTTCTTGGATGAAGAGCGAAACGTCTTTGAGGAAAAAACAAAGTCCATAAACATCAAGGGAAAAAACAAAGTCCAAGTTGTCTTTTGGAAAGCTCCTTTGGGACAACCATGACCTGGATGACTGAGAATCTCCAGAAATATTCAGTTGAAAAATTACCTGCAGCTATCCTGATGCTAGGCTTGGAAGATGTGGCCATTACTCCTTGCAATGGTCAAATACAGGTAGTCCCCAACCACCTTTATTTGATCACCATTTAGTGCATTTTATAACAGCCACAGCATCCCAGAGTCATGTGATCAGCAGGTGTGACCTTTCCAGCTCTCTCCCAATAAGCCAAGTTAATCCGTGAAGCTGATTGGTTTAACAACTACATCATTCACTTAACTGCAGCGATTCACTTAACAGAATGTGTCAAAAAAAAAGTCATAAAATTGAATGCAACTCAACCACCGCTTGCTTAAGCAATGGAAAAGTCTGGTCCCAACTGTGATTGTTAGGTCATGGACTCAAAGTAAGTTAAGGTCAATCTGGCACGGGTTGTGAAACACGGTGATGTGCAGTGAGACCTTGACAGGGTTCGTGGTCTTCTAGTGTAGTTCCTTATTAACTGTATTAATAATGCTCTTTCCAAGCAAAATCTGAATTTTCTTTGAACATCCTGAAGATTTCAAGAACTGCATATTGATCCATCATAGACCAAACAAAGGCTGAAACTCACATTCTTTGGGTATGTAATGCAAGCAAGTGATGGACAAGAAAAATATGAGCAAGGTTGGAGAAAAGGGGAAAAACAAGATGGATGAACATGAGTAGGGACAGCCATGGAATATCATTGAAGGGGAGACCAATTTTTAATGGGATCAGGTCAAAATGGTAGGCATTTATCCATGCAGCTGCCAGAGACCAAGCTTCGTTCAATGGCACCCAACATCTCAACAGCAAAATAAAATCTTCATGTATTGTTACGTGTTTTTAATGAAAATTTTTAAAAAATCAAATGTTATCTGTACATCTTGCTCAAAAGTTGACCAGCCGAAACTTTTGGACGTACTTTATAAGAAGCATTGTGTTTAACTCCTTTAAAGTTAGGGGGTTTCTTAAAAAAAAAAAAAGGCCTTCAGAGGGGCATCACAGGGTAGTTTTGAAGAAATAAGTTACTTTATTTAGCAGGTTCACAATTCATAGCTTTGGACCAACCAAAGAAAACATCAAGGTACCACTTTGTTTTTTTTCTCACCCCACAAATTAGAAACTTCAAACCATGTTTGGGAAAAAGAAACCCTCCGCTTGTGCAACCATAATCTATATTTTATATGGCAAGCACAATGTTAATTTGCAACATTCTCTTATTCCTCTCCTCACCATGATTTTTTTTTAGATAAAACTAATCAAGAAACAAAGTCATTTTGCTTCTTTTCCAATGGCATAATTCACATGAAGGTTTTGCCATGACAACTGGGCAAGTATTTTATTGACTTTGGATTGCAGAAAGTATTTTTCTCAGTAGTAACAATTCAAATCACAGAAAAATTGTTGATCAGGTGACTGAAATAAAATTACCAAGTGATCTGCATGGCTGAGAAGATCTACTCTTACATACGACAATAAAACTCCAAAAGTAGATAATGTTAAGCATTTACTGCTTGTCTGGTATTTGGCAAAAGGGAAATTCTTTAGGAAGGGTCAAGTTACCACTGGATGCACACATGGGTTGTTTTTATTAATTAAATCAACCCAAGTTGAAAATCAGTTTCCATTTTTAAAACTTAAAAAAAATCATGCACACATACATGGGGATTTGTCTGAACATTTTTAGTCTTTGCTAGAGCCAGGCATTTTACATTCAGAAACAAATAATTAAGCCAAATATTTCTGCCACTAAACACAGTCAAACCCTAGCACCACTTTGACAGTACATGTCCCACTGAAAAGCAGGTGACCAATTTTTGCCTCTGGATTTAAAATCACTTTTTAAAATTCAAGAATGCTATCACACAAACAACCTCAGTTTTTCTGCTACTTAAGACAGCAATGCTTTATGTAATGCAGTTTTATAATTACACAGTAATTATAAATTGTGTAGTACCAAACTGATGGCAAATTCCATTTTGTTGAAAAGGCCTCAACATTGCAAAAGGAATCATCTTAAAAAAACAAGTACAGCATGGCATCTATGCCCTAATCTTCAGCACAGGGATAGAATTCAGTACATCTTGTTAAAATTAAAAAATAAAACACATACACACGAAAACACGAAAAATACACAGCATACATCAACGACTCATTCTGAGAAAGCTGTACCCAAATTTTAAGACAGAAAAACGCACACTTTGTAGAGTTTTCATAATTCAAGTTTTTGCTGATATTTGCACAAGAAACAAAGAGTAAATAACATAGTTGACTTTGCCAATTCCAGCAGCTAAAAGACTTCCAATTTTATTCAATGCTTTCCTTAAACTTTTCCAACAGGTTTACCGAGGGAGTGGCTATAGGATCCTGACAGGTTTTTTTTTTAATCAAGCAATTAATATTTTTCGTCCTATTATTTTAGCATCTGCATAAAAAGTGCATTTTAATGACATGGATACAAGAGACATTAGCAAGAAAACATCATGAACTGTATCAAACCTGCCCTTCTCATTTTTAAAAATTACAAAGGAGTTTTAAATACCTTGAATCCATGTTTCCAATGTTGTTCTATTGAACAATTATTTTTTGTTTAAGAAAAGGGCAAAGTGGTGTTAAAAATGATTAAAAGCCAGGAGGTATTTCAAGTGCTGCTATCATATAAAAACACAAAGAATAAAAACCACAAATGTTAAGTTAAAAAAAAATAAATCTACGGTTGGACAAAAAAACAGTGGCAAGCCAAAACATACCAGGGCCACAGTAGGTGTAGCATTTTCGATCTCTCATCATGATTGAAAAACCTGAAAATGCTGGATCTCTCTCTACCTCTGGATCTCCCTTTACCTGCCTGGGTAAATTCTTTCCATTTCAACATGTGTTTCAAAACGGTAAACTTTGAAATAATTGCAATCTGCGGACTCGAGCTAGTTTCTAACTTAAAAGTACATCTTCTGGTTTTCAACTAGTTGCAGTGAAATTCAAAGCTTAAATATGCTTTTATGATGGAAAAGAGAAGAGGGGAATGTATGTATGTAGGTGGGAAAGGAACACAGAAATCTCTGGGGCACTTAGTGATGGGGCACTTAGTGATATCTGCAGCAAGTTGCAGTGGCCACTCAATGACGTGCATGTCATGATGTTTTCATGCCAATGCTACACTTACATGTGCATCTGGTGCAAGCATTGACATGATGAGGGCATCGCACATGTTGCCTCCATCCCCTTTGCTGGTACCCAAAAGGACAATCTTGATTTTTTTTCCCCCTTTATCACTAAAAACAAAACATCTGCGTTATTCTTAGTTACGATCCAGCCATGGTAAAGTACATAGCTACTCTCCGTTTCATATAATGGCAGAATCAAGTAAAAAGGATTCTCTCTCTTCCATTGAAAGTGCTGAATCTATTTGATTGGATTACGTCAATACAATTTCGAGTGGCATGGAAAAGATGGATGACCAAACGGAGAAGGCCCTGCTATTAAGCGGGAACTCCAGTTAGTAAATCATTACTCCACACATAAACCCCACTGCGGTCAATGCAAAGGGGAGAGGGGGAGAGGTTTCCTCTTCATGCAGTTGCTATCTAACATCCTTCCCTCATCTAGAGGCTATCAAACTTGCAAACCATCTACTCCCAGTGTCAAATCTGAAATTTTAAATATCCGCAGGCATCAGGCTGGTGAGGTTTGCATAGGCCAGAAAAAGTTTGCTCTGGGCGCTGGGATGTCTCTGCGTGATGATCACAGTGAACTGCAGTTGTAAAACAAGAACCCACTCCAGGCAAAGAAGGCTCCCTCGTGATAGTCCTACTCACCCTCGGGTGAGTTTGGCTTACGCTACTCGGCCTCAAATAAATTTGCATTACATTCATGGTTATTTTGGAAAACCTTCCTGGGCTCAAATCAAAGAGTTTTATAAAATGTAGCAAGTATTACAAGTTGAGTATTGCATTCAAGTCTTAACAATTCAGTAGATCTTAGTGGCTGGCAGAAGGAGAGAGTTCCTTGAAGAGAAAATGAGCATTTCAGGGCTAATACAACTGGGCAATTAATGAACAATTAATAAGACTGGGTAACTGATGAAATTCCAAGACTAATAAGATTCCAAGACTAATAAGAACAACAGCGAGCAATTTCCTATTCCTGCATTAGAGTGCCCACTGGTCCTTACTGGGCACAGCTTCACCCATTGAAACTTAAGAACAGACAGGCTCAATAATACTCTAATTTCAACCACTCCGTAAAAAATAATAGGGGAGACGGAAATAGCAGTTATGTGATCTAATGTGGACGGGTTCTCTCCCTTTGGGAATATGTAATAATGATCCAATTCCCAGAAGAAGCTGCCCACACTTGCCTCAGAAACAGTGTGACCCAATTAAGTTAGCAGGAACGCTACCAGTGGTCAGATGAGAAGAAGCACTCCGATATCATCCTCCTTTCTTTTGATGCCGCACACACAAAATGGTGCAGAAACAAGGTGGCCTAGAGCTGTGGTGCTCATCAGCAAGAAAAACCACCCATCAGCAGAAGCAAGGATGCTAAAGGAAGCTTCATCTGTCTTGGACATGAGGCAGCCAATCCATCTGATATCAAAGGACAATGCAAAGTCATTAGCCGACCTAGGTGTCAACACACCGATGCAGCTGGCCTGCTCCAGAAAGGGACAAAAATCCAGGTTTTTGCTGGGTCTTTTCGACATCTTGTTTTCAACCACACAAGCAAACAACAACAACAAGCCCTTGCCACTCACACCGACAACAGCTGTAAATCAACCATTTAAAAATAATAATAATAATAATAATAAAAATAATAATGGATCCAAACACAACTGTTTTAGGATAGTCTCAGCACAGTCGTTGCAGATAGCCCCAAAATATGTTAGCTGAAGATAATTTTGCTTTTCCTCTCGGCTTTTTGAGAATTAGGACAAGTTGGATTGTGAGATCGAACTGTGAAAATGGGAATACCAAAAAGAGTTTGCTTGGTGAAAAAAAACAAAAAACCAGAACGTACTTTAAGGTGTGGAAACCGGAAATGTCAAAAAGAGTCATCCAAAACCATGAAAGATCTATGGAAAGCATGAGGAGACTCCGTTAGAAAAAAAGGAGAGGTGGGACAAGATGATATATCCACAATGCTGGAGTTTCCGAGGGGTAAGGGCAGCCCAGGCTGGGAGAGAGGGCCAAGCCACTTGTAGTCTGATATGGTCCAAAGTATAATCCTGACAAGTTTGCAGCCACCCTCAGCTCTTATCTCTTGAGGATTGATCTTCAGTCCAGTTCAGTCATTGGCAGAAAGGGACTGCAATTGTTTTCCCCATTGTGTTTATTTGTACAGACTAGGTACAGGTTAGAAGGTTCCGATAGCACTACACTGTCGTACTTTTGATTCCAGCAATCTGAGGTCGTGCAAATTCCACAAAGTCGTCGATAAGAACAGGCCAGGCGCCTGGGGGAGAAAAAAAGAGAGAGCAGAAAAAGACAAAGGTGATTAAATCTCCCCAACTTGAAAGACCATGCTCTTTCTTTCTTTCTTTCTTTCTTTCTTTCTTTCTTTCTTTCTTTCTTTCTTTCTTTCTTCTCTTTCTCTCTCTCTTCTAGATCAGGGGTGTCAAACACAGACCACGCCCATCCCAGCTCCGCAAAGGGGGGAAAACCGTTGCGATGGGTCACGTGACGGTAACATGATGCCACAAGTCTGACACCCGTGTTCTAGATCATAGAATGACAACAGATAAAGGGGTAGTTAAGACTGCAGGAAAAAACAATGGCAACCAGCCTGCCTTCCATTAAGGACCCGTACACTGCAAGGATCAGAAAGAAGGCTGAGAAATATATATATATATATATATATAGACCCCTCACATCCAGGACATAAATTCTTTTGACTTCTTCTCTCAAGAAGACGTTGTAGGGCATTTTGCATGCCAAAACTATTAGACACAAGAACAGTTTTTTCCCTCATGCCATCACTCTGCTGAACACCTGATTTCCACAACACTGCCTCATTTCCCATCTTTCTTTCATCACCTTATCTTTCCTGCTGGTTTCTTGTGATTTATCAATTGTTATTATTAATTATTATTAATTGTTAGCAGGGGGCTGGACTAGAAGACCACCAAGGTAAGGTCCCTTCCAAGCTCTATTCTGAATGACTGTTTGTAACTTATGATTAATGAATGTAACCATGATTATGACCTATTACTTTTGTCTACCTATTAATTTGTAAATTTGTCTACCTATTACACCATTTCTGACAAAGAGACTCCAGTGGCCTAGAGGTGGTACTCTCACCTCACAATCAGAAGGCTGTGAGTTTGATCCTAGGTAGAGGCTAATATTTGGAATAGACTGTCCTGCTCGAGCAGGGGGTTGGACTAGATGACCTCCAAGGTCCCTTCCAATTCTGTTACTCTATGAGTCTATGATTCTACTTGCTGTTTAAATGTACACCATGAGTTTATGTACCGGAGACAAATTCTTCATGTGTTTGATCACACTTTGCCAATCATGAATCCATTTTATTCTATTTTCTATATTCAATTCTATATTCTATATTATCTTCTCTTCTAGAACTAAGGAAAAAAACCCTTAAGATCATACTTTCCATTCCTTATTTCAAGCATCTCGGTGTTCCTTGTTGATATATTGGGACAATAATTAAAAGTCTGCTATGCTCTCCTTCTGATGTGAAATGTATGTGTGTATTCGTGAACCTAGAAGTCAATAGATTGGGGTCTGTATGAGGACAAATGATAGACTTCACTTGCCAGCAACCTGCATTAAAAATGTCTCTAAACATGCAACCTTACCAGTTATCCTCCAGCAAAACTTCCTCTGTGTTACCTTCCTTTGTAGTTCCACTATACAGGTAGTCCTCAACTTATGACTCCAGTGGAGCCCAACATTTCTGCTGCTGAGTTGTTAAGTCACCTTTGCCCCATCTGTGGCAGCTTTGCCCATCTGCCCCATAAGGCAACTCAACTCTCGGAGTTGAAGTCGCCAAGTCTTAAAGTTGCCAAGGTTGAAGACCCCTAGACTAATGGACATTGCTTTACAAAATGAGAGAATCAGTGTGTTTTCTCCCACTGAAATCCACCTATATTTTCTTTCCTTCCTTGAACAAAGCCTTTCCCACGTTTAAAAATTAGAGAGAGCCCTAAAGCAGCTTTTCTTTGTATGGGTTATATCTTATCAATATTTGCTATGTTAAAAGTTAAAACTGACACGCTCATAAAATGTCCTCTTTTTTCTCTTTTTCTTCTTTTCTTTCTATTAGTGTATGTGTTGTTGTTTTTAATTGTAAAATCAATAAAGTTTGATAATAATAATAAAATTGACACGCTCATAAAATAATTATTTCTTGAATCATGAGAAAATAACAATAGTAGACCCAAATAACAAGGGTGACAACGATTCAAATTTCTGCAAATTAACTTCAGTGTCTGGCAAATAGTTGTGATTTGACAGACACCCTGGGGTGTGTGTGTGTCCCAGAACCACTTAACCCAAAAGGTTTGGTGTAGGAGACGGAGACCCTCAAAGAATCAGGCTCTAAATTGTTACAGGATTGAAAGGCCCTTAAAGTCAACAGCAAAATATATTAGTAGGCATTTGAAGCAATCAAGAGAGAAAAAAACATAAACAGAAAAAGGTGTGACAGAATGTTAAAATGGTGCAACCTATTTGCCCGGTCAATAAACTGGTGAGTTGCAGAAGAGAAACACAGCAGGATTAGTGACTCAGCAGTAGCTGGTTTGGCAAGCTGGTTTTATTGAAATAGGGAGGGGAAAAAAACCACCTCGGAGCAGGGAAATGACAGTGAGAGCCATTCATTTTAAAGCCAAATTTTACACCGTAGTTTGCTAAAGGCTGGTTCATCATCTTTATGACAATGACCAACCAATCTTATTTTCAAATGTTGGACAAACAGATCACTGTTTACTCCCTGGATTCTTCACAATTATCATTTTTTAAATAACCCTCTGAGAACTGATGAACAAATAGATAAGGTTTGAAGAAAATGACTAATGGGCTTTAGCAATGTCAGTGGCACAAAGACAGTTTGGTCTTGCGCTTAAGGCACCAGGCTAGAAACCAGGAGGCTGTGAGTTCTAGTCCTGCCTTAGCCATAAAAGCTAGCTGAGTGACTTTGGGATAAACACTAGACATCTGTGAGTTCTAGTCTCACCTTAGACATGAACACTGGTTGGGGGACTTCAGGCCAGTCATTCTCTCCCAGTCCAACCCAACTCACAGGGTGGTGACTGTGGGGGAAATAGGAGGAGGAAAGAGTATTACGTATATACTCGCATATAAGCCGACTTTAGAACGCTTTTTTTTTCCCCCAAATTTGGGGGTCGGCTNGGGCAGCCAGATTTATTCGCGTATAAGCCGACCCCCAAATTTGGGGGAAAAAAAAGCGTTCACCATGGTATTTGGGGGTCGGCTTATATGCGAGTTTTTTCAAAAATCCTCATTTTCGGGCAGTTTTTAAAGGGTCGGCTTATATGCAAGTATATACGGTAGGTATGTTCGCCACCTTGCGTTATTTATAAAAATAAAAGTGGGGGGGGGGGAGGGAATAAAAATAAAAAATTGGGAGCTAGGAAGCCAACCTGGGAACATCTGTTAAAATATGAACCTTTGGACCAATAGTTCCAATAGCACCAAGAGGCAACATTACCTTCCTCGTCATAATTTGACATATCGTCTGCTATCATTGCACTGAAGTCTAGAAGAAGGTTCCAAGTGTCCTTCGGTATAGATCTTTTATGATGTTCCTGTTTGAGAGAAAATCCCACCGTCATAATTCAAGACCTTACTTATTATCTATTGGTTCCTCAACAGGAATTTATGCTTAGCACACTGTGGTTCTAAGAGTGGAAATCTCTCTTCACATTTCTTGGACAGGAAGGCAGAAATGATCTCTATCTCAGATCTCGGGTTCATTATCAAGTAATGGTGCTTGCCGAGCACCATGGTTCCGCAGAGTGACGTGGCTTTGCTTCTCAGAGCTGCTTAGTTCGTTGGTTGGAATAAAGCAGGACTGGAAAGGCATGCGGCTTCCAGACTTTCGAAGCACTGAGAGGGGTTGTTTTACTTCCACTGAAGGGCCGCTTCTGTGCATTGGCTCCAGTGCAGTGCTCAAAGTTAGTAAGGCTTTGTGCTGCTTTGGGAAAGGCCACCAAAGGAGGCCTTGGTTGGAGGCTCAGTTAAAACAGTGCTTCTTCAAGGCTTTGCACCAGATTAAATGGGCTCATACAGAATCGACAAAAGCAGATACGGTCCAGACAACTCCTAGACAACCCTTCCAAGGCCAAGGACACATTTAAAATGAGTATTCATCCATTCCTTTCTTCAGTCAACAAAATTTCACTGGGTCAAAAATTTGCCATTAAAACTAAAGATTTTTCTTTTGGGATTTCTGATCTTATTTGTTCTTTCCTTTCCTTCTTTCTCTTTCTTTTCTTCCCTTCCTTCGCTCCTCTCTTTTCCTTCCTTCCTTCTTCAAAGAAAGAAAGAAAGAAAGAAAGAAAGAAAGAAAGAAAGAAAGAAAGAAAGAAAGAAAGAAAGATTTCTTTCTTCTAAAAGCTTCTCACAGCTACCCAATTCAACCAAGTTACTCTGGTGTCTTACAAATACAGGTAGTCCTTGCCTTATGACCATAATTGTGCCTGGAATTACAGTCCGGATTGGTAAGCAGTCACCTTGTGACCACACCAGATTTCATGATCATTTTTGCGGCAGTCACAAAGTGAATCCAGCAATGTCAGTTTCTGACAAAGAAAAAAAGATTGTAAATTATGGCCACGTGACCGGGGGATGCTGCAAACAGCTATAAGTGTCCAAAATGTGATCAGGTGATCATGGGGTAAGGGTGGAGGGTAAACCAGATATCCGGGTCTTAAGGAGCTTTGGGAAGGTCTGTTGTAACTTTGAATTGTCACTAAGCCATTGGTTGTAAGTCAAGGACTATCAGAAGAGACAAAAAAAGCTACCAGTTCGCTCTAATGTCAATCTGATCTATTATTATGTTCATAGGCAAAAAATCTTGATCTAGACCCTTTTCATAATGGTATTGATCATACCATACACACGCACACATACACACACATACACATATATATATATACACTCAATATGTATGTATTTGCAAGAAACAGTATTTGAACTTACCAATAAAAATCTGTTCCACAAGTCTAGGAATTTAAACCTTCCATGGAGTACTAAGTTCCAATAGGCAATGGCCATTTCTAAATCTGTAACATTAAAGAGATTAAAGAAAAATTCCAAAAAAACAAAAAACAAAAGCATTATGATCCAGAATGATTTCTGGAATGCATAATTAATTATCAAAGCAAAAAAAAAAATCTGTAACACAAAGATGTTTCAAAAGTTCCTGAATTTCAGGATTTTTCATCTTCATCTCCTTCAAAGATTTATCAGATTATCTCAACTAGACACTGGGCTAAAGAACAAGCAAAGTTTGCAATGGGATTTCCCTTATTCCCCTTGCTGAGCTCTTCACAATAAGCAGGGAGTTTGTTTCTAAACCTACCCTAAATTTCAGGGGCAGCCTTGTTGTCTTGATGAGCAACACGAGCCCTTCAGGGAGGGAAGAAAAACTAGAAACGCTGCTGAACTCTTCCAAAGCTTTGACAGCACCTTTGTCAGGGCTGGTTGCCCCGCAAACTATGGTTTAACTTTGATAAGTGACACTTGCTGAGCTAAATGTCTATGGAGATTCTCAATAATTCAGGTCATGGTTGTCCCAAAGGTGCTTTTCTAAAAATGGCAAACTGGGTTTTTTTTTCCCCCCCTTCACTTCTCATTCAAGAAGCTTCTTCAATTCTGGAGACGTGAACTTCAGAACTTCAGAGGTTTCTTGGATGAGAAGCAAAATGTATTCAAAGGGGAAAAAAATCCTCCAAAATGCCTTTTTTTGGGGGGGGGAAGCACCTTTGGCTAAGGGACCTTGATGGACTTGTTCCTATTGAGGGGAAAAGGCAGTTTCCATCATCCTGTTCAGCCACAGCGATTGCTGAGAAATTTACTTTCCAACATGTGACATGAGTTGCTTCTCCCTGAGCTAGGAAACAGTGGCATACATACCTAAACCTTTCTGTCCTGGATTCTTTGCAAAGTTGAAAGTAAACTGGTAAAAGTCCTTAAATCTTCCTGGCTCTTTCAATTCTTGTTCCATTTTAGGAAGCTGGGCCTTTAGTTTTTCTATGCTGTCACATCTGTATTGATACATCAAAATATTTTATTTCTCCTTCAGTCAATATATTAGGCTGCATGTTTTTAAATCCTTCTACAAATTATAGCTATACAGGTAGTCCTTGATTTGCAACCATTTATTTAGTGACCATTCATAGTTACAACAGCACTGAAAAAAGTGACTTTGACCAGGTTTTCACACTTATGACTATTATAGTGTCCCCACGGTGACAGAATCAAAATTTGAGCATCTTATAAGCAGCATGTATTTATAAGAGTTGAATTATCCGAGAGTCATGAAATTGTAATTTTGTAATTTTTTTAGCTGGCTTTTAACAAGCAATACCAATGGGGGAGTCAGCCAGCTCTGCTTAATGACATGGATTCACTTAACAACTGCAGTGATTCACTTACCAATTGGGGCAAAAAAAAAGTTGTAAAATGGGACAAATCTCACTCACGGAATTGCCTTGCTTATGCCACAGAAATTTGAGGTTCAATTATGGTCATAAATCAACAACTATCCTTTATATAGGTAGTTCTTGGCTTATGGCCACAATTGGGACTGGAATTTCTGTCATAAGACCTGGTGGTTGCAGATTGAATTGGACCCAATTTTAGGACCATTTTTTTTGCTAGGACCATTAAGAGAAACCCATGGATATTAAGTGAATCACATGGTCATTAAGTGACTACAGTTTCCCCAATGGGGATTTTTTTTTGCGGGAAATCAACAATAAAGTTAGCAAATTACAATCACGTGGCCCTCCAAGATGTTGCTGCCACTGGTCATAAATGGGAGCTGGTTGCCAAATGCCGGAATTACAATCCCATGACTTTGGGGGACATGCAACAATTGTAAATGCGGATGCAAGTCATAAAATCACTTTCTCCAAGGTCATTGTGACTTTAAACGGTCATTAAACAAGTGGTTGTACATCGAGGACTATAATTGCTTTGAGAATGGATGATATTTGAAGTTGTCTATGATTTGGTTTATTAAAATAGTGATTAATCTACACACTTACAAATCACCTAGGGATGTGATATCCACACAAGGCAGAGGTTTAGAACAATTCTTCAAGAATGATCACAGCTTCCCTTTGTTTGCTTGAATCAATGAATATGGTAACCAAGGCAAAAATATATACCAGAAAAAGGTTACATCTTACAAGAAATTCCTTAGAAATTCAGCTACTTGTATATTTAAATCAATTATCTGATAGTCTGTTCATTTTCCTGATCTTGCAAGTGAACAAAGTCAGTTCAGAAAACATCCGGCGTATAAAAGCTGCCATAAAGATATTATGGAACACTATCATCTATGTTGCTCCACAGTTTTCTCACACCTTGCATCAACACACTTGCCAAAAGAGTAAACAAATGCACAAGTTCAGTTCTGGTACTGACATATCTATAAGGCATATTTTATTCTACACTTCCAGATACGGTCTCATCTGATATTTTAATGAAGTGGAACACACAGAAAGAAAGTTTTCGGGCCCTAGCGGACAGTGCAATGAAAATACAATGATTTCTCACTTTGGACAGTAAAAATAAATACAAATTTTCCATCAGCTTGCTGTACCTATTACAATTAAAAAACAAGAAACAAAAGCTAAAGAAAGCCTTCGAAAATGCTATTTAAAAAGGGGATTGAAAATATTGCTCCTCTTAATTCTGTCCCTGTACCACTACCATTTTACCCTGTATAACTCAGTATTTTTCAAACATGGCCATTTTAAGAAGTGTAGATTTCAACTCCCACAATCCCCCAGCCTGCAAGTCTATGCTGGCTGGGAATTCTCTCACGACTTTAGGTGTGTAGAATTTTCGTTGGGTTAAAAACTTTCTTTTTTTTTGTTGTTGTAACGACATTGAGATGATGATTATTTTTGCTTTTGCATTCATGTCAGAAGCGCTTCCAGTTGAAAGGATTAGCCACCGGTGACATCACCGTTGCCCTGGGGATGCCCAGTTGGGGGCTCTTTTCATGTCCCTGGCCGTTGCTGAGGCGAAAGACGAGATTTCAACCCCACCCCATGGCAGTTCTCGAGTCTCAAAGGCGGGCTTGCTAACCCTCCTGCCCAGTGTTTCAACCGCTCAAGCCACTGTGCTCCTTTCACTTGATGATTAAAAAGATAATAAAATAGTCCACAAAGGAGCGTGTAAGCGTTGTTCGCTAGAACCAATGCGCAACTAGGCCAGAGCCTGGTGGGCAGGAAATCAAGAGTGAGTGCCTTTCTGTAAAATCAAACAGGGTATGGCCAGGGTTTTAATGCTACTTTAACCCAATGGGCGCTGCATGCCTCACAGGATGGGCTCCAGCACTTACCCAAGTTCTGTCATCCCATCCATGAATTCCATCCTTAGGAATTCGCACTGCGTCGCAGCTCTGAATTTCCAGGCAATTATCAAGACACTAATGCTGGCGGGGTCTAGTGCCAAGTCATCGCAAAACTGTTGTATGCCATCTATGCCGATTTTATTCTCATCTTGAGGATCTTAAAAGTTTAAAGGAGGAGAAATAAATAAATAAATGAATGAATGAATGAATGAATGAATGAATGAATGAATGAATGAATGAATGAATGAAAATTCCTAGAAGCATGCACTCCAGNAATGAATGAATGAATGAATGAATGAATGAATGAATGAATGAATGAATGAATGAATGAAAATTCCTAGAAGCATGCACTCCAGCAACAATGATATGGGTAGGTGTGATTTCAAAACAAATCACGTGAGTGAGAAACTAATTTCTGACTCAAGGGACATTAAGTGCTGGCAGGTGCCACCTCACATCAATCTTTGCACTATAAAAAGGTGTAAGAAATGTCTCACAGTCCTTCTCTTGCCTGGAATTACAACTGCAATTGAAAATGGGACAGTTTTTCTCTTTCACAAGAAGGAGAAAGAAGAAATCTCAATTCACCTCACAGGAAGGACTGTTTTAAAAAAAATCAATTTCCCTGAAAGTCCAGGTTAAGAGGCAGCTCTGAATAAGGAGGCTCTGGGTAGAAGAAAAAGCAATGGCTTGACAAATAATTTTAGGAAAATCAGAGTAGAAACGTACGTAAGATCAGGTAACTAGATCAAACACAAGAACATGGCTTTTGATGTTAGAAGGTCCCCAAACTTTTGCTCTTGAGTCAACTACAATATTTACACATTGAAGAAAGTTATGATCTGTTAAAACTGGAATTATTGTATAAACCAAAAATGGTTGAATTCAGACACAGCATGCTCTATCAAAGCCACCCCCTCCCAAATATTATGCCCTGGAAAGAAATGAGCAATATCTTCAGAGTCAGGAAATTTCAATCTAGTTTCCTAGATTGAACCAAGGAAAAGGTGGCCTTCGAGGGATATGGGTGGAAGAGACAAGGATTGTTTGGGAGTAACTTTTCAAGAAATTTGGAATTGAGATTGGGGTTTAAGGATGAAAATCAGAGCAGTTCACTTTTCAGAAGCCTATATTTCCACATGTGTTGTAATACAGGTAGTCTACGACTTACAACCATTTGTTTAGTGACTATTAGAAGTTGCAACAGCACTGAAAAAAGTAGCTTACAACTTATTTATGACTGTTGCAACATCCCCACTGTCATATGATCAAAGTATGGATGCTTGGCAACTGGCTCATATTTATGACAGTTGAAGCATCTTGAGGTCAACTTTTGTGACCTTCTGACAAGCAAAGTCAATGGGGGAAGTCAGGTTCACTTAACAACTGTGTTTCTAACTTAACAACTGCACGGATTCACTTAGCAACTGTGGCAAGAAGTGTCATGAAATGGGGCACAACTCACTTAACAACTGCTTCACTTAGCAGCAGAAATTTTGGGCTCAGTTGCAAACATAAGCCAAGGACTACCTGTAATATAACAGACGATAAATATGTTTGCTGCCCTGCTAAACTCCTTAGGGGAAAGAATGGGTCAAGGACTACTTTAAATAAGGTAGTTAAATAAACAAACCTTGTTGCAATATGCAAGAGCTATCTATCCTTTTCAGTCATATTCCTCCTCCCCCCCCCCCCCCCCC